>JAJJLU010000351.1:0-79695 GCA_023807065.1 Isotricha intestinalis
TAATTCATATTTATTAATTTAAAAAATAAAATATTTATTAAAAAAAAACAAAAAAAAGACAAATGTCCTCAAAAAAATTATTGAATAAAAAATTAATAAAAATAAATTAAAAAAAAATTCATTCTAAACCAAAAAAAAAGAAAAAATATTCCTGAAATCAAAAAAAAACATGTCAATCCCAAAATTCAAAATATTCCTACATTTTCTTCTCTTCCTCCTTCCAACAATTCTTTGTGATAAAGATCTATATAAAATATTAGAAATAAAGCGTGATGCAACTCAAAATGAAATAAAGCACAAATACCGTCAACTTTCTCGTATATATCATCCAGACAAAAACAGATCTCCAGAAGCAGCAGAAAAATATAAAGAAATAAACGAAGCCTACGAAATATTATCAGACACTAAGAAGCGTCGTCTTTATGATAGAGGTGGTATGGACGCTGTAAATCGTGATGGTCAAATGGAAGGTCATGACCCCTTCGATATCTTCGACATTTTCACAGGAGGTGCACATAGAAGAGCCAGACAAGATAGAAACCGTGGTGAGGACATGAGGGTAAAGGTACGTGCATCACTTAAGGATTTGTATATGGGAAAGGAATACGAGTTCACTTACACTCGTTATGCTATGTGTCCTCATTGTAGGGGAAGTGGTGCTGATTCTTATGAGGATGTTGAAACTTGTGATAAATGCAATGGACAAGGTGTATATATGGAAACTAAGAGATTAGGTCCTGGGTTCATTCAGCAAATTCAAAAAACTTGCCCTAAATGTGGAGGAAGAGGGAAAATGATTAAGAAAGAATGCCATGAATGTCATGGGAAAAAAATTGTCCAAAGTTTAGAAGAAATGACTTTATTTATTGAGAAAGGTATGGAAAATGGAAGTGAAATTAAATTTGAAGAATTTGGAGAAGAAAAACCTGATAAAGATCCTGGACATTTAATTTTTATTGTTGAAGAATTACCTGATAAAGTATTTAAAAGGGAAAAAGATAATTTAAGAGTTGATATGGTTATTTCACTTAAAGAAGCTTTAATTGGATTTAACAGGGAAATTATTCATTTAGATGGACATAAAGTTCCTATTAAAAAAAATACAGTTTCTCAACCCGGAGAAGTTATTAGAATTAAAAAAGAAGGTATGCCTATTCATAATAAAGGAGATAGTGGAGATTTACTTGTAACTTTGAAAATTAAATTCCCCGATAAACTAACTGAACAACAAAAAGATAAATTATACCAATTTTTCAATAAGAGAAGTTATTGGTAATTAAGAAAAAGAAATAAAGATATTTTTGAAAATTATAAAATATTTTTAACTTTTAAAATGAAAATTTATCTAATTCATATAAAGATAAAATAGCCATAGAATAAATGAATTCAAAAAATAAAATAATTAAACATTAATAATATATATTTCAAAATATTATATTTTTTATATATTTGCAAAAATAATTATTTATCCTAAATAAAAAAATGGACTTAAACCGAAAGAGAAAGCGTCCAGCAAAACATCGTCACCGTTCCTCTTCATCATCCACACCTACAAAGCGAGGTCATTTTTCAAATTCTCCAACTCCAAAAAAGAACCCACAACCCAATCCAAAATCAAACTCACTTTTAACAGAAGATTACTTATTTGAAACAACAGAAAATCTGAAAATATATAAAACATTTGCAGAAATGAATTTAAAAGAATCCTTATTGAAAGGTTTATATGCTTATGGTTTTGACAAACCATCAGCAGTCCAACAGAGAGCGATAGTTCCCATAATGCAAGGTCGTGATGTGATAGTGCAGTCACAGGCAGGAACAGGTAAGACTTGTGTGTTTGCAGTGAGTGCACTTCAATGTGTGGATCTCTCCCTGAAGGAACCTCAGGTCCTCATCCTCAGTCCAACAAGGGAACTTGCTGAACAATCACAGAAAGTAGTTTCTGCTATTGGTGACTTCATGAAGGTAAGTACTCATTGTTGTGTAGGGGGAAGAAGTGTTGAAGAAGATATTAAAATGCTTAATCATGGTATACATGTTCTTAGTGGTACTCCAGGAAGAGTTTATGATATGATACAAAGACAAGTTTTCAGAACTAGAAGTTTAAAAATGTTTATTATTGATGAAGCTGATGAAATGTTAGGAAATTTTAAAGAAGCTGTATATGATATTTTTCGTTATTTACCTTATAATACACAAAATGTTGTTGTTAGTGCAACTTTACCAAATAATATATTACAAATGATGACAAAATTTATGGCAAAGGACACAATAAAAATATTAGTAAAGAGAGATGAATTAACATTAGAAGGAATAAAGCAATTTTTTGTAATGGTAGAAAAAGAAGTGAATAAATTTCCAACATTATGTGATATATATGATGTATTGACAATAACACAAGCAGTGATATTTTGTAATGAGAAGAAGAGTGTAGAATGGCTTTGTGATAAAATGAGAGAAAATTATTTTACAGTATCAAAGATGCATGGTGATATGCCTCAGAAAGAAAGAGATAAAATAATGGAAGAATTTAGAGGAGGTCAAAGTAGAGTTTTAATTGCAACTGATATTTGGGGAAGAGGATTAGATGTTCAACAAGTTAGTCTTGTTGTTAATTATGATTTACCTTTAAATAGAGAAATGTATATACATAGAATTGGGAGAAGTGGAAGATTCGGAAGAAAAGGTGTTGCTATTAATTTCGTAAAAACTGAAGAAGTTAGTGCTTTGGAAAGTATTGCTCAATATTATTCTACTCAAATTAATGAAATGCCTAGAAATATTAATGATTTATTATGATTTTGAAATATTGTTTTGTAACTCATTTTTTTATTTGTATTATTTTTTGTAATTAATTTGAATTTTTTACTAAGTTAAATGTTTATTTTTTTTTTTTTGAATTTTTTTGGTATATTTTTAAGAGAAATTTGTTTCGAATTTTTAAAATTATATTATTAATTTATATAAAAGAAAAAAAGTTTTAATTAAAATAAAAAAAACAACAAAAGTTGAAATGAGTATTGATAATAAAAATTTTGCTTTAAATTTATTTACTAAAACATGGAAGAGAGATTCTTATGGATTATATGATTATGAATCATATGATACTCAAAATTTACTTTGTTTATTATCAGATTCATGTATTTTATCAATAAATAAAACAGAAATTAAAACAAATCCCCCAGTAGATTTTTATCTCCCTGAAAATGAAAAAATCTTTTTGAATGTTAAATATGTAAATGACAAATATATAATATCAAATGAAATTAAAACTTTAATAGAACCAAATGAAGAAAACATTCAAAATTTACAAAATAAAATTTGGTATATTTTACCAAATGAAAACAATGAAAACGTAAAAAATAAACAAACAATAACCAATATAAATAAAAATTATTATCTTTGTAAAAACGATATAATTAAATTAGGAAGAGTAAAATATGCAATTAATGAAATTCATATTCCAAGTAAAAAGAATAATATAGATATAGAAATTAAAAACGAAAATATTAAAGAAAATGATTATGACATTGATTCAATTAATATTAATTCAAAACCAATTTTTAATTTTATTTATCAATGTAAAAAAGAAAATATAAACGAAGATACATTATGTAAAATTTGTTATAGTAATGAAAACGAAGAAAATAATCCTCTTGTGAATTTATGTAATTGTTCTGGTGGAATTAGATTTGCTCATTATGAATGTATCAAAAAATGGATGGAAACAAAATTATCCTTAAAAGAAAATGTTAAAAAAACTGTGAAAAATTATACAATAAAATCATTTAATTGTGAAATTTGTAAATCACCATACCCATTTAAATTTAAAATAGAAGGTAAAGATAAAATATTTGATTTAATAAATATTGAAAAACCAAATTGTGATTATATAATATTAGAATCTTTAAATCAAATGAAAAATAATAGTAATGTTAAATCAATTCATATTGTTCAATTAAATAATGAAGATATAATAATTGGAAGAGGACATTTTTCTGATATTAGAATTAATGATATTAGTGTTAGTAGAAATCATGCTTGCTTAAAATATAATGAGGAAAGTGGAAGATTATTATTAAGAGATTTAAAAAGTAAATTTGGAACTTTAGTTTTAATTAAGAAACCTTTAGTGATAAATAATAATAAAATCTGTTTACAAATTGGAAGAACTTATGCTGAAGCTTCATTAATAGATATTAAAGATTATGAAAAATTAAAAAAATTAAAAAAAATTAATGGAAAAGAATTTAATAAAGGTAATTTAGAGAAAATATATTTTAATCAAAGTGGAAAAAATGAAGATAGTTATTTTTCAGATAATGATAAAATGGATATTGATAAAGAACCTTTGTAAATTTTATGAATAAAGAATATATAGTTTAGTTTATTATAAAAAAGATATATATAATTAATTAATGTAAAAAAAATTTTTTGAAATTCACTTGAATAAATTAATGTTTATTTTCAGTTTGACTCAATACTGATAAAACAGTTTCTATAATTTGAAAAAGAATTCTCCTTCTTTCAAATATAAAATAATGTTTTAAAAAATATTATTGAATATTATAATATAAATTGAATGAATTGAATAAAAGAAAAATATCATAATATTTTATTTCACTTATTAAAACTTAATGTTTTAAGTATCACTGTTTAAAATTGATATATTTATTAATAAATAATATTTCAGAGATTTGATTAATCAAATCCAAATTTTTATATTTGAAAATTATTCCAAATCTCTTTTTGATTACTTCACAAATAATTTATTTATTTGCTTTTTTGTTTTTTAAATCTGAATATTTAGTTTTCTTTATAGAATTGATTTTTTTTTCTATTTGATTTATAATTATTTTTATTCTTTTTCATCATAATCAAATATAGATATATACTCCCTAAAAATTAAATAGTGAAGAAAATATAATATACTAAAATCTAATTTATCATTAGGAGATGATAAACTACAAACATCAATCTCAATATACTGATAATTAAGTAACTTATAAATAAGAAAGAATGAGAAATCATTTTTAATATATAGTAAATTATCAAGACAATAATATTCTACATAGTATATATTAATTTTTTTTTTGAATGGAATTAGAAAAGGATTTAACTTTTTAATTTGATTGTTAAATTTATGTAAAACAATTATGAAAGTGTAATATATGAAAGTTTTCTTTATTTTGATAATTTTATTAATTTAATATATTTTGATATAAAATAAGAAAATTAATTATATTTCAAAAAAAAATAATAAAATATTTCTATAACAAAATATACTTTATATATTAATTAAAAGAAAATTAATTGTTTAAAACAGTGAAATAATATTAAAAATTAATCATAAAAAATATATATAAGTTATTAAAGAATTTTTCTTTTTTGAATTTTAATTTATTTCGAGGTCAACCAAGAAAACAGAAAAATGTAAATTGAATTATAAGAAAAATTATTTAATCTATAAATTAATTCATTTTTCAAAAATTGTCTTTTCTTCATATAATAATCTTAAACTTGAAAAAAAAATTATTCGAATTTAATTCAGTAAAAGTATTTCAATTTAAAATATTTTTTTATTATTTATAATTATATTTTATGATATTTATAACTCTTTTTCAAAATATTATTTTATATAGTCAATTGGAAAGAGAAATTAACAAATCATTTTAGGAAAGATATAATCTTCCAAATTGTTAAACTTTTAAATAAATTAAAATTAAATTTTACAATTAATTTATATAAAAATGTTATAAATTAATATATAATTATTGAAAGAAAAAATTAGAAATTAAAGAGAAAGAAATGAAAAATTTGTTTTAAGTAATTTAAATTAAAAAATTCAAGAATAATAAGCAAAATCTAGAAATTAAGATTGAAAAATAAAATAATTAGTAATAATATCAAAGACAATTATCAGAACAAATTCCTATACCTTTTAGTATCATATAGTAAATTTTTATTACTTTATTTATATTAATTAGGCATATCAATAAAGAATTCAGAATAAAAAGAAGATATAGTATAAGGAAAAAATAAACATTTAATGTAAAGAAGTTATTAATTTGTTTTAGTCCTAACGTTATGTGATAAATTATTAAAATAAAATTCAGAAAAGTTAAGAGATTAATTTCTTGTGAAGGGAAAAACCAATTTAATGGATATATAATTTTAGGTATTTCAATAGTTTTTTCCTATGATTATTTCTATAAAATTCTGAATTGTCATTAATAAGTATGAAAAAAAAGTATCTTATTATAAAAAAAATTTTAGAACATTCATTCAAATGAAAAAATAGAAATATAATAAAGAGGGAAAATCATAAAATATAAGAAAAATAAAAGAAATTTTTTAAAAAATTTAGGATGAGAGAATAAATTTTTAATTTTATATTAATTTATTATTCTTTTGGAGTTATTAAACAATTATTATTTCTAAATGCAAATAAAAGAATATAAATATTATTTATAAGTTTATTACAAATATAAAGGATAATTTTATTTTTTATTTAATTACCAAATGAATAATAAATTATAAAGTTTATAACAATAAATTGTTTAATATAATTTCAATATATCCTAATTCTTTACAATTTTTAGGTAAATATATATTTTAATATTAATATACTTAATAACCCCAAAAGAATAATAAAATTAATATAAAATATTTATTTTTTCACTATTTAGGCAACTATATTTATTAATAATAATATAATTATTAACCCCAACAGAATAATAAATTAATATAAAATTGAAAATTTTATTCTTTAACCACTTAGACAAAATTAACTTTTTTCCAAATTTTAATATTAATATATTTATAATTCCCACAAGAATATTAAATTAATATCAAATATAAATTAATATAAAATTTAAAATTAATTTTTTCACTATTTAGGCAACCATATTTATTAATAATAATATATTTATTAACCCCAAAAGCATATAAATTAATATAAATTGAAAATTTATTCTTTAACTATTTAGTCAAAATTAACTTTTTTCAGTTAGGGATTTTAATCATATATTTATAATCCCCAAAAGAATAATAAATTAATATAAAATTTAAAATTTTTTAAATTTTTTCCAAAATTAGGGATTTTAATAATAATATATTTATAATCCCCAAAAGAATAATAAATTAATATAAAATTTAAAATATATTCTTTAACTATATGGTAAATTAACTTTGTTTTATAGATATATCTTTTAATAATAATATATTTCATGACCCCAAAAGAATAATAAATTAATATAAAATTTAAAATGTTTTAACATTTTCCCAAAATTAGGGATTTTAATAATAATATATTTATTATCCCCAAAAGAATAATAAATTAATATAAAATTTAAAATGTTTTAACTTTTTTCAAAAATTAGGGATTTTAATAATAATATATTTATTATCCCCAAAAGAATAATAAATTAATATAAAATTGAAAATGTATTCTTAAACCATCTACTAAATTAACTTTTTTTCAAAAATATATATTTCAATAATATATTTATTAACCCCAAAAGAATATAAATTAATATAAAATTGAAAATTAATTCTTTAACTCTTAAAATTCCCTATTTTTTCTATATACATTTAAATTATATTTTTTAACTTTTCATGTGCACTTTTTTCTGTAAAAATATATAATAATATTATTTAATAATCCAAAAGATTAAAAAATGTATATACATTTAAATTATATTATTTAACTTTTTCCTTTGCTCTTTTTTCTGGGTAAAAATGTATATTTTAATAATAAAAGTTAATTACTCCAAAAGAATAATTAATAAATTAAAAAAAATTTGATTCCATATAAAAAAATAAAAAATTAAAAAATTTAAAATTTATTGATTGATTTACATAGGTAAAATATATTTAGTTATTTTGAATTGATTTAAGTAATTTTTAATATCACATTATCTATAAAATTTATCTTATTTAAATTTTTTTTCCTTGATCAATTCCTTAACTCATAACATAAATGCTTCTTCTTTAATTTTTCTATACAAAAATTTCTAAAAAACAATATTGATATTTCCTTTTTTAGTAATCTAACTTTAGGAATATAAATTAAGATTGCAATCTATTGATTTTTCAAAATAATGTTATTAAAACCATAATTCTTGAATTATAAAGAAATTTGATTGTAAAGTATAAATTTTTCATAATTTCTTCTTTAAATTGCTTATTTAAATCACTAATTATTATTTCCCGATTATTAACTTTTATTATATTTATGGAAATGAAAAAGAAGAATATGAAAAAGTTGTATTTGATAAATGATGTAAAAGAAAAAACCCTTTAAATTTCTGAAAATGATATTTATGAAAAATTTAAATTATATAATTTTAATTATTGAAAATTATTGTTTAAATGTTCAATAAATTATATTTGAATAATAATTGTATAACTATTTGGAAAATCCATGATTATATTTAAATTAAATAATTAAATTTTTGAAAAAAAAAGTATTACTTATTAAATTAATTATTCATATTTTATCACTGAAAGTAACATAGCAAACAAAACTTTTTCCAATCATAACAGAACTAATACCAATATATTTAAAAGTAGGATTTAAAATATCACTTCTTTTCTTCCCACTTTTATTTCCAGTATCATCAACAATCATTAAAATAAAACTAGTTTCAGGATCTTTAATAATATCTCTCCAATAATCTTTAATTTCATAATTTTGATTAATTTCTTCAACTCTTTGTTTTAAATAATTTTTATTTTTAATATCTTCTTCATTATCTGGAAGTGGAATACATATTTTTGAACAAAACTTTAATTCATCCATTGGTTCAGTTTCTTCTAAAACTGAAATTGTTTCTTCAAAAATAGGAAGTCCTTTATATAAAGCAACTTTAACTTTTGATTTATATATTAATCTTCCATTTTTATCATTCTTTATTTTTGATTTTGAATTTTCTATTTCTGAAATAAAAGATTTTGGGTCTTTTCTTATTAAATTTATATGCTCAAAAATATATTTTGAAAAATCATCATCTGGGAATTCCTCCGTTAAATTGTCTTCTTCATTTGTATTTCTTTTATTAAAAGGATCCTCTATATTTGGTTCTTCATATTGATCTTCATTTATATTGTTATATCTATTTTTATTGTAGTTGTCTGAGTTTTCCTTTTCATTTAGTTGATTTTTATTTAATTCACTTAAATATAATGGATTTTCATTTATTTTATTTATATCTATTCTTTCGTTTTCATTTTTCTCATTTTCTTTTATTTCATTTTCATTTCTTTCATATTCTTTTATTTCATTTTCATTTCTCTCATTTTCATTAATTTCATTTTCATTTCTCTCATTTTCATTTCTCTCATTTTCATTTCTCTCATTTTCATTTATTTCATTTTTATTTCTCTCATTTTCATTTATTTCATTTTCTTTTATTTCATTTTCATTTAAATATATATTATTATTATAATTATTTTTGTTATCATTTGGAGACACATTCAAATTATCATTTTCATTTTCCTTCGGAAATGTTATTGGACCATCTAAATGAATGTTATTATTAGAATGATTATCATCATCTTCATATTTTGCTTTTTGATTATTTGATGATTTGAATTTTTGATCAGTGTCTGATACATTTTGATTTTCGGAATTATTTGTTCCATTTTCAATATATTTTTTTTTTATTTGTGATTCAATTTCATCTTTTTTTTCTATGGTTGGATTTTCACATTTGCAACCCATTATATATATTTTTTATTTTTTACAATTTTTTTTTAATTTAATTAAATCAATCATTAAATATAAAAAATAACTCATTCATTTAAAAATTTTATCTTATGTTTTATAAGACTCTATTTAATAAAATCCTATAATAATCATAAACATAATAAAAATTAATCAAAAATAAAAACAATATAAAAAAAAAATTATTAAATAAAAAAATTCATAAAAAAAAAGATTTAAAATTCTTCAACTTCAACAACATGTTCACTTCCATCTTTCAACTTATAAAATTTTTTAACAACCATAACTTTTTTTCCTTTGAATTCTTTTTGTTTTTTAACAATTCTAACTGAAACAGTATCATCAGGAGCATCAGGATCATTAATTTGATAATCATTAACAATTTCTTTATCAATATTATTATTCATTTCACTATAATCATATTTATAATCATCATAATTAAAATATAAAGAATCTTTTTCTCTAATTCCTCCAGTTAAAACTAAAACAATAACATTACCAAAGTCTTTATGTTCATTAATTCCACAACCTATAAATTTATAATTATCACTGAATAAACTTTCTCTATTTAATTTATTTTCTATTCCATCATCAACAATAATATCAATTACTATTTCTTGTGGATTTTTACTTGAAAAAACTATAATTTCATTACATGAAATCTCCCATTCACAATATTTTTCTATTCTATCACTTATATTATTTCCATTTGAATCTTCATGAGAAAAAAGTCCTTTGGGTCCTATATCATTTACTAAATCTGATGCTGCTAAATTTAAATAATTATTTTCTTCTAAAGGAAATGTCTTTTTTTTCTTTTTTAAATAATCCATTGAATCTTGAAAACCTTTTTCACCTTCTGTTAATTGAATTGGAGATTGATTTGGACGATTTAATATTTCACCTTTTATTAAATCTTTCTCCTTTTTTATTATTGGAATATATGATGAAGGATTTTGACGAACTTTGTTTATTTCTAATATTATTTTTGAAGATAAACTTTCTGGAGATGACATTTTTAATTTTTTAAATTTTTTTTATTTAATTTAAATTCATTATTTTTTATTTTATTATTTTTCTATTTTACTTTTTTATAAATGAAAAAAGGAAGATCTCAATATTATTGAAAAGTTTATAAAAGAAATTATAATTTAAATTTAAACAATTTAGAAATGATTATGCAAGTTAAATTGAAAAATTTGAAAAAATAAATAATCAATTTTTAAAAGAATATAAAATTTTAAAAATGATGAAGAAAAATTTATTAAAGTTTATAAAGATTGGAAAATAAAGAAAATGAAGATGAATTATATAATAATCATATGAAATTATTTCCTTTTATGAAAGTAATTACAATTTATAAAAATAAAGGATACAAAGTTCCTCAATTATCAACAAATTAATAATAAATTTAAACCCAATAAATTATTTCAAATTAATGATGAAATAAAAGACTTTTTTTTATTAAATAAATTTAGATATAATGAAAAAAAAAAAGAATTTAAGTAATTAAAAAAAGTGAAGGATTTAAAAATTATATTAAAATTATTAAAAATACCAAAAACTCGTTAATAATTATGTTTTTAGTTTTAGAAAAAAAGATCATAGAAGAAAAGTTCCTCACATAAATGGATTTAGGAATATTAATACTATTGATATAAAAATAAATAATCTTGATAATGTCATTATTAATTTTATTGAAACATTAAAAGCTTATTGTGATGACTTTTTTAAATTGTGAAAAATTAGTTGATTTGTAAATATATTTTACAATGTTTAGATTAAATAAACTTTTAATTAATATATTTAATATATTAAATACTTTAATTTAAATCAAATTCATTTGATTGAATTTAAAATAGATTTATGAATCATAATATATAAAAAAATTAAAAAAATAAGAATAACTCCAGTAATAATTAAAAATTGATTGGTTTTTTATAGTAAGATGGGCAAATTATCATTTTCAGAACACATCTTAAGAAATAGCAATAAAAAAATCATAATAATTAAAAGATTAATAACATTTATAACTTAATAGATGGAAAAATTATTATCATAATAATATAAAGACTTTTTTGTTGTAGAAATAATAAAATAGAGTTTTATAAATAAAACATTAGGCTTAATATTATTTTTCATATTCTGTTATTATTGATTTCCTTTTTATAGTTTTTTCAGGGTTTCTTTAAAGATAATAATTTTTACGTGAATTTCAAAATTATATTTTAAATTTTAATCTTGTACTTAAAAATTCTCTATTTAATTTGATGATGGAAATTTATCTAAAATTAAATCGAAGGAATCATTATAAAATTGTAAATTTTTCATGTGATATTTATAAATGAAATAAACAAATTAAATATTTAAAAATGTTAAATATGAAAAAAAATTTTTTTGGAATTTCTGATAGTAAATAATATTTTAATGGTGATTATCCTAATATATATAATTTTAATAAAAATATTTTTATATATAATTATTTTACTATAAATTTATTGCCATTAAAATTAATATATAAAATGGAAGATTCAAGAAAAAAATAGTGTAAAATTTGTTTTATATTTATTTTTGAATTTATTTCAAAAAAAGATGTATTTTCTTTATTTTAATTTAATATCTTTTAATTCACTTAAATTTTTAAAATAATTTATTTAACTAAAAAATAAAAAAAATATAAATACAAAATAAAAAAAATGGATCCAAACTTTAATAATGAATTAAACGAATTCAATCAAGGATTATTTGATTATGTTCCTTTAGAAAATGGAATATTTCAAGATGATTTTGATGATGATTATATTTTAGGTAATAACGAAGAAAATAATGAAATGATAATTCTTCAAAGAAATCATAGAAGAGCAAATAAAATAGAAAATAAAGCAGGATTTGCAACATTTCGTTTATTAATATTATATTGTTTATATTTATGTACTCCTAATCCATTAACAGAATTTATTTCTAATTTAATTTTATTTTTACTTGTTCATGAATTTTTAGTTATTTCAAATTGTATTGGAATGAGAATTTATTTAGGAATTAAACATAGATATAATCCACATAATATTGAATTTCCTTCTTTATGTTTATTAGTTGATTCTTTAAATACTTTAATTTTTTTCACTTGGTTTTTATATGGAAATTATGAAATTTTATTTGATAAAAATGGAGTTGAAGAAAGTTTACAAAAAAATATATTAATAACTTATTATATAACAATTTTAATATTATTTGGATTTTTCATTTTTGCAAAAATAATATTTTATTTAGTCTTTATAATAATTTTCTGTCCTTGTATATCATATGTATTATTCAGTGATATTAGAGAAGAATATAAGCAAGCTCAAAAAGCAAAAAAATTACAAGAACAATTAATAGATATATCTTATGAAGATTATTTAAAAAAAAATGGAAGTGAAGTTGATATGTGTATTATATGTACAGATTCTTTTAAAAATAATGATAGAGTTATTGAATTATCTTGTAATAATAAACATGTTTTTCATGCTGATTGTATTAAAACTTGGATAGCTAAAAAAACTATTTGTCCTATGTGTAGAGCTGATTTAGTTCCTGATTTGGATGAAGAAAATGATAATAATATTAATGAACAATAACATTTTTTAGTTTTTTATTTAACATTCATTTTGATAAAAATTATTGATTATACTATTTTTATTTTTTAATTTTTTTCAATTGAGTTCTTTTTACTTATAAATATTATAATAAATTGATTTTAATAAAATTATTATAAAACAATAAATAAACAAATATTAAATACAATAAATGTTTGGTAAAAAAATTAAAAAAGTTGCAGGATTTGAAACTGTGATAAATAATAATGAATATGAATTTCAAAATCTTTTAGATTTTTTCCCAATAGGATTAATTGTTTTAGAAAAAGATTTTGATTGTAATGAATATAGAATTAGAAGAGTAAATTCTTATGTTTTAAAATTATTAGATTTACCAAAAAATTTAGACATCAAAATATTTAAACAAAGAATTGAAGGATTTAAACAATGGGAAAATAGTCATTTAAGTGAAATAAATTTAAAAACAATTATTTTTGAATATGAAGAACATCATAAATTTCAAGCAGGAACTTTTATTTCAACATTATCTATGATATATGTTAAAATTAAAAAAGTTAAAAAAACAATTTTTATTTGTATTGATAATTATAATGATGAAAGAAAAAGTATTCAAAAAAATTTAATAAAAAGTTTAAAATATCAATATATTGTTACTTTATATCATGAATTAAATAATCCTTTAAATGCTTTACAAAATATTATCGAAGAAAATTTAAATGAAGAAAATCAAATAGAAAATGATAATAATTTTATTGAACAAAATATTAGAATTAACGATATTTATCTATTAATAAATTTAATAAAGATTTTTATTAAAAATTTTATTTGGTATTTTAGAATAATTTTTGAATGCTCAAATAATTTAAAAATAATGCTCTCTTCAAAAATTAATTTAGAATATCAATTTAATAGAATTGTAAGTCATTTTGCAACATTGTTTAAATATAAAGAAATAGATTATTCAAATAATTTTTCTTTTTTAAGTAATAAATATATTGAATCAAATGAAAATTATTTAAATAATTTTTTACGAGGAGTATATATTTTATTGTATCATTTAATTCCAAGAAAAAGTGGTTTTGAAATTAAATTTTGTAATTTATCTGATAATAAGATAAAAGTAAATTTCTTAAAATCTAATATTAAAAAAGAAATAGATAGAAGAAAAAGTAAAATTATAAATGATATTGACTTTAAATTTAAAGAAGAATTTGATTTTTCAAAAACAGTTCAAACAATAGAAATGACAAAAGAATTATTAATAAATATAAGTGAAATGTTAAAAATAAAATTAAAACTATATGATGAAGAAGAAACCTTAATTTTAAGTTTAATAATACCATATTCAACAGAAGAAGAAGAAATTGAAGAAATAAATGAATTTACAGAAGAAAAAAAAAAAATAACTTTAGAAGCAGTAAATAGAAAATTAGAATTATCAATAAATGAAGATTCAAAATATTTCGATAATTTAACATCACAAGTAAGTAAAGGATATTCTTCAAATATTCAATCATTATCAATTCAAAATTCTCAAAATCCATTATATAATATAAAAATTAATGGTGATGAATATAAAAGAAATAATAATAATAATAATAATATAAATGATTATCATAAAAATTTAGAAAATTTAGATTTAGTTTCTTTAGAAAATGATCCTTTTATTAAAGCAACAAAAGATAAAAATTTTAAAACAATATTAATAAGTGATTCAGAAATATCAAAAGATTCAATGGTTCCAACTCCATCAATACAACAATCAAAAACCTTAAAAAATCTAAGTCGAAAAAATTTATATCATGAAGAATCAGTGAATGAAAATTTTAGATTTATTAAAAATGGTTTCTTAACTGTAGGAAAATTAAATGAAAATAATAATTGGTACAAAAAAGAAAATGAAGAAATATTAAATGAAATATCATTATCATACAATATTAAGAAATTATCTCATAAAACATCAACAAATAATTCAAAATTAACAACAAGATTTTCAACATTTGAAAAAAATATTCCTACAAGTAATAATTATATTAATAGTAAATTTTGTAATTGTTGTGATGTATTATTATGTGATGATGAAACTTTTAATATATCAACTATTAAAAATATGTTAAAAAAATTTAATATTGATTCTGATATAAGTACAAATGGAAGAGAATGTCTTGATGCTATTATTAATAAAAAAGAATTAAATTGTAAATGTGATAAAAAATATTATAAACTAATATTTTTAGATATGATGATGCCTATTATGAATGGTTTAGAAACAGCCAAAAAAATTCAAAGAATGATAGATGATAATGAAATAAGTAATGAAATAAAAATTATTATTGTTTCTGCTCATATTGAAGAAAATTTACTTAAACAATTAAAAAATATTAAAAGTATTGTTGAAATGGTTCATAAACCTTTAAAAAAAACAAAATTAAATGAATTGTTGAATAAATATTATTTTGCAAATTAGAAATATATTCTTCTTTAATTTGGAAGAAAATTTTGTATAAATAAAAAATTCAAAAAATAAATATAAATATATGCTCCTTGTAATATATATTAATTTCATTGTTTAAGATGCATTTTTATAAATGATAATACACATAAATAGAAAAAGATTATAAATTTATAAATAAATTAATTTATTTCATAAAAATTTCAAGTTATAAAATTTGAAATTAAATGAATAATAACTTTAAATTTAACATAAAATTATATAAAAAGGTAATTTAATTATTTTATAACTAATATATTGTTTAAAAAAATATTGAAATATTGTTAGTTTAAAAAGAATATTTGAATAATTAATAAAGAACTTTCTAAATTCATTTCATGAACAGATAAATTTTTTCCTTTCTCACTCAATCACTCAGAGAATTAAATTATATTTTAACAAAAAAAAAATATTGTAATAATTTCTTGATAAAAAAAGAAATCAATGAACTTGATAGAATTTTAATTTTAATAAGATAAAAATTTTTATGTTTTTATATAATCAAAAATCAAACAAATTAATTTAATAATTTAATTTCTAAGTTTACAAAAAGGAAAAATAAAAACTAACAATTTTCATTAAATAATATATTATTTATATTATCAATACTTTTTAGATGGACTCTCAAAAAAATAATTTATTGAACCAAAACATATATCAAACAATTAAAATTAAAAAAGATTCTTGTTCTCAAACTTTGATATCTTCAAATCACTTTAATTCAAATATAATAGAAAAGAATTTAATGTCAAATGAAGATTATTATAATTTTTTTTTTGGAAAAAACCCTGGATATTTGAAGTTAGAAAATTTGGATAAAACATTTAATAAAAACGAAAATAATAATAGAAAAAAGAGAGAAAATTCAAAGAAAAAAAATGAATCTATTGCTTTTCAATTATTTCAAGAAGAATTTAAAAAATCAAATCCCAATCTTTCAGAACAAGAATTAAAAAAAAATTCAAAAGAAAATTGGAAACAAATGGGTTCATCTTTACGAAATATATATTTTAGTAATGTTAAAAATATGAATCACTTAGAAAAAGAAAATTAGATTTCTTTTTTTATCAGATTATATAAGAAAAAGTGTTAAATTAGTATAAGCATAACCTAAAAAATTTTTTTATCATATAAGTGTTATGAATTAGGATAGTATAAAGGAATTATTCTAATTTAGTAATTAGGAAAATTCTTTTTTATATTATTGTCGAATTAAATTTTTAATTTTTGTGAATAAATGATGAATATTTTGATAAAAAAATTTGGTGATAAAAATAAATATATTACTTTTATCAAAGAATATAAATATTAATATAAAAAATTCTTTTTTTTTAATTTTTTTTAATAAAAAAAGAATAAAAAACACAATTTTAATTATTTATAAAAAAATTAATCAAATATTTGACTTTAGAGTTTATTGTTTCAAATACACAAAGATATTAAATCTTAAACTTGTTTACATATATTTTCTAAATCATCTTTTTGAATAATATTATTATCTTACATTTCTAAATTTCAAAATTTAACTTTAACTGTCCTTCTCAAAGTTCTTTATTTAATATTCCTTCTTATTTAATTTTCTTAATTTTTTATTTTTATCTTTTTTAAGCATAAACCCTTAGAAATAATAGTAATTACTTTATTAAAAAAACTTTTCAAATTAATGTTTAAAATATTTTCTCCAACAAAATTTAAATTTCCTTTATTAATTATTTTACTTTAATTTATAAAATAAATTTTAAAGTAAATAAATGTCAATGACAGAAACAATTGAAACAATTGAAAATTTAGAAAATATTTCAAACATAGATAAAAAAACATCAGGAAATTCTTTGAATTCAAATTCATCTGCAAAAACTGAAGATTCAGAAAAAGAAAAAGAAAAAGAAAATAATAAACTTACTGAAAAAATAAAAAAAAAGGTTACATTTACTAAACCAGTATATACAATAATTGATGTTGAAAGTTATAAAAAATTAAACGAAGATATTTCTGAAACAAGATTTTATTATTCTCCAGAACCGAAAATTAATAATATTAAAAAGAAACGTATGAATTGTGGGTGTAAAATTTTTTAAGTTTATTATTCTTTATATTTTTTTTATTTCTTGTTTTACAGTATTTTCATTAATTCTTATATTATATGTAAAATTATGCAGAATATATATTTTTTATTTGGGTTTAATTATGTTTTAATTTTATGTTTCTTTATTTTCTTTGTTAATATTATTTTATTTTTATTATATATATCTTTTTATAAATTTTTTTAAAAAATGTTTATCTAAATAAAAAAATCATCTCTTCAATTTTTGAATTTTCAAATATGTTCTTTCCTCACAAAATTGTGATAGAAATGAAATATCTTTTAAAAGAAAAAATTAGATAAAAGAATTTTCGAATGATAATGGATTGATTCATTTTAAAATTAAATAATTCTTATGGAATAAAAATTAAAGATTTTTTTTTAAACACATTGATTATTTTTGAAAATGAAAAATTAAATTGATTCTTAAAGAATATAATAATTCAAATGTATTGAATGAGTGAAAATCAATTTTATAAAAGAAGAAAAAAATACTAAAAAATGGAAAAATTAACCTCGTATTAAGAAAATAACAAAAAATTATGAAAATTATCAAAATAAAGAAACAGAAAAAATAAAAAGAAAAGATTTATTAAATAAAAAAAAAAACAAAGAAATGATTACAATTAAAGAATCAAAAATAAGAAATCAAATAATGATATTAAAAGAAGATAAAAAAAGAAGAATTTTAAATTATGAAAGTAAAAAAGATATAAAAGAATGAAGATAAGAAATCATTTAAGAAAAAAAAAGTTGAGGAAAATAAAAAAAAATAAATAAAGATAATAAATTTATATAATGAGAAACAATATCCGACAAAACAAAAAGAAAAATTATGAAAAAATATGATAAAAAAAATTCAATCCAAATCAAATATTAAATACAAAAAATAAATAAAATTAAAAATAAAATAAATAAATAATTAATAATAAATAATCCAAAAAAAAATGTAATCTTTAAAAAAAATATAAAAATGTCTTATTCTGAAATATCAACATCTTCAATAAAAGAAAATGACATTTTTGCATTAACAAAGCCAATATTAGGTCCACCAATATTAACATGTACTCACATATCAAAAATATATAAATTACCAGGAGTAACAGAAACAGTGAAAGCATTATATGACATAACCTTAGATTCAAATTGTGAATTTTCTCCAATATGTAGAGGTGAATTTGTAATAATAAGAGGTCCTTCAGGAGGAGGAAAAACAACATTATTAAATATATTAGGAACATTAGACTCAGATTTCGAAGGTGAATTATCAATAATGAATCAAAAAATAACAAAAGAATGTTCTGATGATTTTTTAAGCCAACTTCGTTTAAAAAATATTGGTTTTGTTTTTCAATCTTTTAATTTAATTTCAACAATGACAGCACTTGAAAATGTAGAATTACCACTAACAATAGATAATAAATTATCAAATAAAGAAAAAAAAAAAAGAGCAGAAGCACTTTTAACAAGAGTAGGTTTACAAGATAGAATGGATCATTTACCATCAGAGCTTTCAGGAGGAGAACAACAAAGAGTAGCAATAGCAAGAGCTTTAAGTAATCAACCAGATATATTATTATTAGATGAACCAACTGGAGATTTAGATAGTACTAGTACAATTGAAGTAATGAATTTACTTTTAAGTATTAATAAATTTGGAACTAATAATAGTGAAAATAGTAGAAGTACTATTGTTATGGTTACTCATAATCCTGAGTTAGAATGCTATGCTAATAGAGTATTATATGTTCAAGATGGTGTTTTTATTAAACAAGCTATTAATGAATATCAACAAGCTTTAACTGTTAAGGAATATTTAGATTATATTAATTCTACACAATAATTATTATTGGATTTTTAAATTTCTTTTTTTAAAATAGTTTTTATTTTAGGTTTTTAGTTTTAGTTTTGAAAGCTTTTTTATTATAAAATTATTATTTTTTTTAATATTTTTATTTATTTTAAAAGTTTTATATTTTTTAATTTAATAAAAAAAAATATTAATAATTTTTAATATTTATATTATCAATAAGAATTTGATGAAAAAATAAAAATTAAAAAAAAAATAAACTTCTGTGATTGGAACTTATATTAACTGTGTATGAGTTTCAAAATTAAAAAAGCTGATTATAATGTTCAAAATTTGAAATTCATTTATTTTGATTTAAAAAAAAAGATAAATTAAGTAAAAATATTTTTAAGAAAAAGTAAATAAAATTCCCTAAAATTCCACAATAACAAAAACATCAAAAACTCAAGAGAAAACATTCTAAAAAAGAAAAAATAATAATCTTAATTATTTGACAATAATGTAAATCCAAATTAAAAAGATATAATAATTAAATATTTAATATAACAAATAAATATCAAATTAGTCTTTTATAATTATAATATTGTTCCATCTAATTACAATTATAAATTAATAACTAGATATATAAAGATAAATTTAATTTAAATATCCAAATAAATATAATTGCAATTTTCTATAAGTTAATTATCATCTAAAAAAGAAAAAATATACAAAAAAGTAATAATTTATTAATTATTATTACTTATTTTTAGATTGAATTCTTTCTAAAATATTAGTAGTTTTTTTTCCTTGCATAAAAAAACTAGGCTGATCACATTCATTTTCAGGAATAATAGATAAAGAAGAATTAAGATTATTATTCCCAGTTGTTACCCAGCAATCTACGTCTAATTCTTTTTTAATTTTTTCTATTTGTTCTAATAAATTTAAAACTGTTATAATATTTAATTTTCTGTTGATTATTTTTATATTCCAATCCATTTCTTTTTTATCATTATATGAAGTAGTTACAAAAAGGAAAGGTAAAAATAATTTTTTATGATATTTTTGTTCAAACTTTTCTTTATCTTTTAATTTTTTTAGAATAAAATTATTATTTTTTACTGCTAAAGGAGTACTTTTTGTTTTAGGAATAATCGGTATCATTTTATTACTATTAGTTTTATTATTATTTTTGTTATTATTATTAATATTATTTTTTTTCATATTACCACTAATAAAATTAGTTAACTTTAAATTAGAATTAGATTTATCTAAATCTTGTGTGTTAATACTTTTTTTTTTAATTTGATTCTCAATTAAAAAATCTTTAATTAAAACAGAATAATAAGAATTAATAGCATTAAAATAATTTAACAAGTAACATATATAAGTAATGGCTTTAATAATTCCCCCAATAGTAGCTAAATAATCTTGAATTTTTAAAAAAGTTTTTTTATATATATTAACATTACCTGAATTTAATATTGTTATTGACAAAAAAGTTCCTGGAACATCATTTAAATTATTATCTCTTATATCAATATCTATTTTTGAATTTTCAAATTGATGATATTCATCTTTTTTATATGAAGTAAAAAAATATCCAGTATCAATATAATATTTAATATAAGAAAAAAAAAACCATATTCTTTTATATATTGTCGCTGAAACTAGAAATCTGTCACTTTTAACTATGACATTTTTTTTATTACTTTTTTCTGGAATTAAATAACTTATATATTTCACATCTAAATATGCATCTGATAAAATTTTTTCTGAATCTTCATCTGATAAACATAAATTATCATTTGTTAAATTATTACATTTTGAAAAATAAAAAACATAATATAAAAAAGGTTTATGATCACCATAAATACCATATAAACTTTGATTATATAATCTTTCTCTTGGACAAAAATAAGTTTCTAAATCAGGAATATTAATAAAATAATTTTTATATGTTTCAAAATGCTTTTCAATATCACATTTTTCAATAAAAACTTGATCATAATATTGAATTAATTTATTTGATTTATAATCAATTTTACTATACCAAATTAAAAAAGTAATATTATATAAATTATATTGATTTAAAGCAATTGAATAAGTATCACTTAATCTAAACATAAAAGGTAATTTATTAGAATAAGTAATATTAATGGAATTATCTCTTTCTGAAGAATAAGTAATTGTAGAATCCTCTTTATATATTAATTTCAATGAAAAATAAATTGAAAAAGAAACTGATATTATAATTGAAATTAAACTTAATATTCCTCCCAATAAAGTTTTATATCTTTTATCTCCTTTATCATTAAATGTGAAATGTGCTTCATATGATAAATAATCACATGTTTTTATATAGTTCATTTTTTAAAAGATTTTTAATATTTATTTTTTTTATTTATTTTTTATATAAAAAGGTTTTATATTATTTTTGTTAATTTTTCATTTTTTATTTGATATATAATAATTCATGAAAAAAATATAAACACTTTAAATTTGTAAAAAAAAATTTTATTTTTAATACAGTACTTTTATTTAGTTAAATAATATCCAAAAAAAAAAGCTAAAAGACATAATAAAATAGCAATATTATAATTTATTTTTTTTTCTTTAATTTCAGGTAAATTAAAAATAATTTTTGTTTCTTTTCCTCTGAAATTATTTTTATTTTTTTCATTTTCAACAGTATTTTTAATATTACTATAACTTTGGCTTAATATTCCAATTTGATTTTTTAAATTATAATATTCAGTTTTTAACGAGTTTAATTTTTCTTCTTTTTCATTTTTAATACTTTTAAAATTATTATTTTGATTTTTACTTCTTAAAGAAGAAAAATTAATACTTTGACTTAAAGGATTATTTTCAAAATTAATTGATAAATTAGGATTAGTAACTTTATCATTAGAAAAAATATAATTTTCATCTTCAATAATTTGGCAGATTCTTTTAATAATATTTCCTTTAACTTGAATTTTATTTTTAATCACATTTTCAAAAATTTTTTTAGGGTCATTCATACGATTATTTTCTTCAATTAAAAATCCTTCAAATCTAAATTTATGATGTGAAAAATCCATATTTAAATAATTATCTTTTAAGTATAATAAAAAATTTATTGTTTTATTTGAATTTGGAGGAATTATACAATAATTTGGATTAACAGCATAATAATTTTTTTTTGTTGTTCTTACTCTTAAACAAATATAATTTGACATTAAATTTGTTATTTTTATTTTACTTTCACTTTTAGGGGAATGATCAATTATTTGAGATTTTGTTAATTTTATTATATTTGAATTTGGATTTATGTGAAAAGAAATTGCAGGCTTATCTATTGTAAAAATTATTTCTGATGTGTCTAAAAGCAGTTCTGACATATTTTTTTTATATTTTTGTTAAATGTTTTTTTTAATTATTCAATATTTTTTTTTTTTAAAAAGTATTTTTTTTTCTTTCATAAATTAGAAAAAATTAAAAAATAAATAAATTTATAACATATTAATTATATAATCAACTCCGAATTCCTCAACTACTTCAAATACAATATCATTTTTTAAATAAACAATTAATTGCTCAATTTCTAAATTTTTCATATATTCTTTTTTCAAATAAATAATATTAATAATTGTATTAATAATAACTTTTTCTTCATAAACCCAAAATAAATCCAAAATCCTAAAACTTAATTCAATAGGGCAATTATAGGTAAAAACAGTGAGAAAAAAATGAGTGAAAATAATATCTAAATAACTTTCAAAATTAATTTTTAAGAAATATTGATATAAATCATTTAATTTTTCTTTAAAATTACTTTTCATAACATCAATCATCCTAAATAATTTAGGAGTATTATTTAAGAAAAAAAATCTCCAATTATTTTTTTGCATAAAATTATAAAAAGTCCAAAAACAAAATTCTTCTTTATTAATATTCATTAATAAAGTAGCAACAATTGAATTTGTTCCTTGACAATAACCAACTTCTTTATCAATAATAGAATATGCTTTTAAGACGTTAAATAATTTATTAGAATCAACTTTAAAAATATCATTTTTGTTTTTATTTAAAAAAGTTCTATTAATATCTTTTTTAATTAAATCTTCAGCTTCATAATTATTTTCTTTTATTAAATCAGAATATTTAATCTTATTATATTCTAATTGATAAGTTTGAAAACTTTTTGATAATAATAACCAAACTTTTCCTCTTATTGAATTATTTATTCCTTTTTTTAAAGAAACTAATAATCTTGCTTGATCGATTGTATCTGGTGAATTTGAAGAAAATATTATTGTCCATTCTTTCTCTGAAAAAGGTAATATTTGAATATTATTATTATTTTTTCCATTTGGAATAGATAAGGATAATGATATTTTGGGATTTATATTTTTGTTTATTTTTATTAAAGGAATTTCTGACTTTGGAGTTAAGAAATCCTTGAAAAATTTAGAAAAAATATTTGTGGATTCTTTCTTTGGGATTTCTGATGAGGATGTTTTACGATAATTTTGTTCCATTTATTTTTTTTAATTATTTTTTTAATATGTTTATCAATTCAATTTCTAATATACCCAATGTAATATTTTTAATCATTATAAACTTTATTTTTTATAACTTACATTATTTCCTTTTTTTTATTGAGAAAAAATATATGTTTTCTTTTATTTTTTGATTTACATCTCTCAAAACAATTTATTTCCTTTTAAAATTTATTCTTTTTTTAAATCTTTATTTTAAAATTTGAAAAAATTAACAAAAAAATATATAAAAATTTAAAAAAAAAATAACTTAATAAACAACAATCTTCCAAAAAAAATATAAGATAAAAGATAATTTACAAAAATGTCATTTTTATATGGATTATTCGATTTTTTTTTAATGTCCTTAATAACCTTAGACACCTTAGGATTAGTAGGTCAATTTCGTGAGAAAAAAGCACCAGATACAAAAGATTACACAAGAGTATGTTTCACATGGATATTTTTCTTAACATTAAAATCATTTACTCCAACTGCAGGAGAAGGATTTTTCATAAAATTAATAAGAATACTTTTCTTGCTTGGAAAAGTTTTTGTCATTCTTCCACTTTTAGGAGGAACAATGATGATATATAATAAAGCACCTGAAGTCATTAAAAAAGGAGTTGATTTTGCCAAAAGTAAAATTGGAGCTGCTCCTGTAGTTGAAAATCCTCCTCCTTCTACGCAAGAAACTACAGGTGAATCTCAAATTGAGGATAATAAAAGAGAATAAGTTAAATTATTGGTTTATAGAAGGATTTAATTTATTTAAGACTTTTCTTTTGTAATTTAATTTTTTTTCTTTTTTTATAGAGATTTAATTTTTATTACTTTTTATTTAAGTAAATTCAAACTATTATTACCAGTTAACTAATGCTAATTAGGATTTAGAAAAATATAAAGAGAAATAGTATTTTTAATTGTTAATTAATTGAAATATAATTGCCAATTTTTTTATATTAAATATAATTTTATATATAAATATTTATATGGAAATGTGGGTATAAATACATTATTTAGCTGTTAAAATTATTTTCAATCCATGATGATAATTCTTGTGTTGAATAAATAACATTTATTGGAATAATTCTAAATATGCTTCTTGCAACAGATAATAAATATACAATTCTTTTAAGAAAAAACATTAAAACATATATAGCATAAACTAATAATTCTATAATAACTAATATATAAAATATAATTGCAGTTGAACGATTGTTATCTAATTTTTTTTGCTGATTTTTTAAAGTGGCAGCTGCAATATTATCAATAAAAAAAATTAAATAATTATAAAATAAATATTCACATTTTTTAATTTCTACAGAAGAATATAATAATTTTGTATTATAATCAGGGTCTTCAGAAATATAATACTTCATTAATTCAAATAAAGTCTCAACTTCATTTTCAATAGAATCAAAAATAGAATTTGTGTTATTCACATTTTTAACTTTTTCATCATTCAAACAAAATTCATAATAATCTTTTTGAGTTTCACTATTAAAAGATGCTTCACAAACGTTAATTTGCATATTATTATATAAAATTAATATATCATCAAATTTAGCAATTCTATTCATTACTTCTTGTAAAGAGAAATTAGAAGATTGAGTCACATAAGTAATATTATGTTCAATTTGTAAATAAGTTAAACTATATTTTAAATCTAATAATGATGTTGATGCAGAAAGAGTTAATTGATAAATAAATGTTTGAACATTAATAATTTCATTAGATGAAGTTACAATCGTTTTAGTAATTAATAAAGTTGATATAATAAATTCTAAACATATTATCGCCAAAATAATAGGTTGTAAATAACTATATTTAAATAATTGTAAAGTTTTAATATTTTCATTATCTATATCTAATATATGATAATATGATTCATTTGATTTTTTTTTCATCTCCATTTTATAATTTTCATCTTGATTATTATTAATTCCAAGAGAATCTGGATATGGTAATATAACATGGGTTTTCCTTTCAATTGAAGTTGTGAATTCATAATTATGAAAAGATTTTGTATCAAAATAATGATTATCCTCATAATTTATTTCAATATATTTTTTTAAAATAATATTAAATTGCGCTAAATTTTTGATTATTTCATGGATTTTTGGTCTTTTAATTTTAGAAATTTTTTCAAAACCTTCATCAATATTTTTATTTGTTTTATAAATAATTAAAGTATAAATACATATTAAAATAAAAATAATAATTGCATAAAGTATATTAGCATATCTAATATTATGAAGAGAATTATTATTAAAATCTTGTAATAAAGCAGGTAAATCTTTTATTTTTTCAAGATTACTAGGAAGGTAAAGTCTATAGGCATTATTAATTGATGTATGAGCTCTATAAGAAATATATTTTCTTTGATAATCATTAATTTCATTTTTTCCTAAAATATAATTAATATAAATTTCATCATTAATTAAATTATTTGCACAATCCAAAATTTGAACTAATGCAAAAGGATATGGTTCACTACTATTATATGTTTGATTCATGTTTAAAACATTTTCTTTTTCCCATAATAAATCTTTACTTTCTTGTGTAAAAGTTGCTATTGCTTTTTCAACTAAAGAAAAATTAGTTAATATAATATCAATCCATTCAAATGAATAATTTCTAAGAGTGTAAATATATTGTTCTAAAGAATCACAATATAAATTATATTTAAATTTTTTATTTTCGTTTATATTTGTTCTCACTAAATAAAATGTATGAAAAGAAATTAAAGATGATAAAAGAAAAGAAATCCAATTTGTTGTTTGATATAATTTATTATTTATTTTAGTAACTTCAGATAAATTATTACATAAAGAATCAAATAATATTAAAATAATTGGAAGAAAAGCTGCAAAACAAAGAATAATAATTAGAATGATAATTCTATAATATCTTAGCAAATAATAATCATTTATTTTTTTAAGGGCATTGTTTCTGATTTCTTCAATTCTATTTTTTTTTGATAAACCCTCATTATAAGTAGAAGAAGATTGGGAAGAATTTTCATCATCTAGCATCATATCTTGTTTTATATTTCCATGAATTGAACTATACATCTTTATTTCTTCTATATTCTTTACTAAAAGATTTTTAAAATTTTGATCTTCATTTGATATTTTTAAAAATTCTTTATATAATGCAATTAAACCTTTTCTTTCTTCAGGAAATAATGAATATAATTTTTGTAAATTTTCTGTTTTTACTTTTTTAATATATTTATATTCTTTATTTTTTTTTTCTATTTGTGATGACACTAAATTAATTATTAAGTCTTCTTCTTCTTTGATATTGTCATCTTCAAATGAATCTTCAATATCTTTATTTTCCATTACTTTTATACAATATGAAATTTCATCAGGTCCAAATCTAAATTTTTCAAACAATAAATTAAATTTTGTCCCAACAGTTAAAATCTCTTCGTTATTACAATGATTAATATAATCTTTTAATTCATTAAATTCTCCTTTTAAGAAATAAATTTTATATTTATTAATTTTATTTAAAAAAATAATTTCTTCTTCACTTTTTTCACTTCTGTTTTTATTTTTTTCCAAATTCATTGATTTAAATGTTTTATTATAAAGAGGAATAGAACTTTTTTTTACTTTAGAATTTTTGTTGAAACTTTCTTTGTCTTCTGCTTTCGTGATAAGTTGTTCATCATCATTTAAACTATTTTCTTCAAAAGAGCTTTCATCATTAAATTCATCATTTAAAGAATCTATATTTAAAACAGAATCTTCTTTTTTAAATAAACCTCCTCTAAAATTTAAAATAAAAGGAGGAATTTTAATTTCACATTCTAATTCAATAGTTTCATTTTTATCTAATAATTTTTGTGGTGGTTGTAAATTAGATATATCTTCTAAAATAATACTTTTATCTATAGATTTATCATTATGTAATGATGGTCTAAAAAAAAATGATCTTTGAGGTGAACTTTGGGAATTAAAAAATGATGGTCTTTGATAACTTTTATTTTTTATGTTAGATATACTTGAACTATTATTTGAATTTTTAAAATGATTAAAATCATATTCTGGAATTTCATTATTACTTTTTGGAGTAAATAAAATTTGTTCAAAATTATTACTTTTTTGTTTATTTATTACTTTTTGTACTATACCTGATATTGTTCTTTTAATATCTGACATTCCTTTTTTTGTTATTGTTGAAGGAGTTGATATTAATTTTTTATTTTTTATTATTATCATATTCTTATATAATCCTGTAAATTGAGGACAAATCGCATAAAAAGGAATATCATAAACTTTGAATAATTCTTTCTTTTCTATATTTAATTTTGAAAATAAATGAGACGTCATTCCTTGAATATTATAGTAATTATCTATTAAAATTAAATCTTCATTTTTTTCTTTCAATAACATTGCTATAAATAAAACAGAATTATTTAAAATTGGAAAATTATTTACTGCTATATTAATCATAAAAATATTATTATCTTTATCTTGTGCAAAACTTTTAAAACTTGTTTTCCCTAAAACATTTTTTTTTCCTATTGTAAAATAATTTTTAATAAAAGTAGAATGAATTCTTGCTAAATTTTTTGGCATTAAAATTGAACAAAATTTTCCTTTTAATTCATCTCTTGAATAACCAAAGAAATCAATTATATTTTTATTACATGTTAAAATTTGACCTTCATGTCCTTTATCACCATTTCCAATTAATATTCCTGTTTCTTTCCCAAATAAAATAGTATAATAATTCATTTTGATTATATCAACAATAGTTCTATCATATTTTTTTTTAATTATTTCCAAATTTCTTTTTATTATATAATCACTATTAACTATTTCTATATAAGAAGAATATAATTCAAAAAGATCATTTATTCCATTATATATACTAAATAATTCATTAAATAATTTTGAAATTTTTATTTTTGTAATTCTTATTTTCTCTGTTAATTTAAAATAATCATTATAATTAATTGATTTTTCAGTATTTTTTAAATTATTCCAAAATAATAATGAATAATTTAAATCATTTGTAATTTCTTGTACAAATTGTTTTGATAAATCTTCATATTTGAAATATAAAGTATAATTTAATTCTTCCAGTGAATAAACTGGTTTATTTTTTACTTTTAATCTTTGAAAAAGGTAATTTCTTACTTTAATTTTCAATCTACAAAAATTAAAATATTCACTCAATGTAAGTTTTAATCTTTGAATTTTTTTTAAAATATATATACTCTGACAAACATTACCAATATCTTTTAAATAATATAAAGATAAAGTAATTAATATATTTGGAAAAGGATTATTTTGAGATAACCAAAAATTAAGTAATGAAATAATAAAAGATTGTAAAAGGATTTTATTATTTATCATATTTATCTCATTGTTTGACCATTCATCTGTTTTAGGGAGATATATTTTTTTATTCAATTTTGTTATACATTTTGGATTTAAACATTCTATTTTATGTATTTCTAATAATCCATTTAATAAGCTTTTCTTTTCTTCATCTTCATCTAAATTGTTTATAATTCTAACAATTTCTTTAATAAAATATAAAACATAATATTTATTTTTAATTTTACTAAAAGGTGTTTTATAAATTAATTGATAATCTAAATAAAAAGTAATTCTATAACTTATAAAAGTAATCAAAAAACTTGATGAAATTAAAACAAATCCTAAATTTTCAATAGGAAAAATATAAAAAATAAAAAAAATAAAAGAAGTCCAAATATATAAACAATGAAATAATCCTGACAACATAAAAACTGATTTTTCTAAGAATAAGTGAATATATAAATGATAAATATAGAAAAAAATTGAAGCAATTAAATTATAAAATAAAAAAAAATATTTAGAAATATAAGTTTGATTTAAAATAAAAGAATAAATTATTGAATGTATAATCATCAGAAAATCATAATTACAACAAGATTTTGAAAAATAAGAATTAGATAATTGAAAAGAATCATTATGAAAAATTTGAATAACAAAGTTCATAAAAGTTGAATAAATAAAACAAAAAATATAAATAATAGAAACAAAAAAATTATCCTTAAAAGAGCAACTAGCTTCTAAAATTATATAATTTTTATCACCTTTGAAACAAAAATTCGCAAATGTCATATCTAGAATAATATTATAAGCAACATACATAAAAAATTTATATAAATAAATAAAAATTTTTTTTTTAAAATCATAAAAGGATTGTCTATTAGTAATCTTAATTAAAAAATAAAAATATGATCCAGATATAAGAAAAAAAAAGAATAAACAATAAGCTGCTCTTTTATAATTTTTATAATCATTTCTAAAAAAATTTTTTAAACGGGTTATTTTTTCTATATATAATAAAAAAGAATCAATCTTATTATCAGTATCTAACATTCCTATTTGAGGAGAAAAAAAACCAGATAATAATTGAAGATAAAAAAATGTTAAATAAAATATAATTTCTATTTTTGATTTTCCTTGATTTGACAAAAAAATATCTGATAATAATATATATCTTTCAAAAAATGTCAATTTATCTTTTTCATATGTTTCTATTTCTTCATCAGACATTTTAATTATTTTTGTATTTGTATTATTAAAATAATATTTAGAAAAAATTGAATTTGTGAGAACATTTAAACATAAAATTCAATTTTCCTGAATTAAATTATTATTTTTAAATTAAAATACCAATATAAAGATAAAAATGGATAAAAATAATTCGACTGATAAAAGAGAAAAGGGATTAAAAATGCAAATAATTGAAAAAGAAAAAGGTTTTTATCCAAATACTGAAATTCATGGAAGTGTAATGTTAATAGATGAAGAATTAAAAGTTGATGAAATTTATTTACAATTAAAAATGATAGAATATTGGACAGACGATAAAAAAGATGTAATTGAAAATACTTTAATTCATGACATAAAATTAAATATAAATTCTTCATCAAGTATTGACTTTACATTTTTAATTCCAGAAAATTTAGAACCAAGTTTTGAATATTTTTCAGGAAAATATAAGGCACATATTAGATATTTTTTAGAAGCAAAATGTACATCAGAAGATATTTTATATATTTGTTCTTACATTATTTTAATTAAAGCAAAATATATTAATAAGTTATCTAATTTAAAATTTGAAACACATACACCTATTTCTAGATTATATAGTCAAAAAGGAGTTTGTGATACTCAAATTTATATTGATAAAGATTATTTAACCTTAGATAATAATTCTATGGATTTAAATATTCAAATCAATAATGAAAATTGTGAATATGATATATGTAAAATTAAAGCTACAATTCAAAGAATAGTTTATTTAACTTCACTTGATAAAGAAAAGCTATATAGTGACAAAACTATTAATAATAGAATAAAAAAAGATGTAAATATTAAAAAAGGGAGCAATTCAAATGAAAATTTGAAAATTAATTTTAATAAAGATGAACATTTTAATTTAAATAAATGGAAAAATCCATACGAAGAAGAAAAAATAGATAATTTTTTAACTTTAGTTTCTTCAGTTGAATCAATGTTTATCAAATGTATTTATACTTTGAAAGTTACAATTTATTTTAATGCATATTTTGTTGGTAAAGAACATAGACCTCGAATTATTATTCCATTCTTTTTTGGTCAACAATCTAAAGAAGAATATGAGGCTAATTTAAAAAAATTAAAAAAGAAATCCCTTTTTGATTCAGATTTGTTTATATCTGACTTTCAATCAATCAATAAAAATTTTGAAGATTACATAGATGAAAATAATAATCAAGATATTATTTAAACATTGATTTAAAAAAATATGAATATTTTTGTTTTGATTGATAAATCAATCAAAATTTATATTTTTAGATTACTTAATAAAATTGGACACATTGAATTATTTTTATAATAACATTAAAAAAAATCTACTTTTAAAATATTATGTAAAAAGAATTGTAAAGAATAATTATTTTTTTCTATCTTTTTTATAAAATATATCAAAAAGTAAATCTACTTGTAAAAAAATTAATTTCCAAAAAAACAATCTAAAATCGATAAACAAAAAATAAAAAAAGCATTTTAAAAATATTATATAAACTCTAAATCCTTTTTTAATATCCATAATTACTTTTTCCTTAAAATCATCATCATAAAACAATATAATTTATTTTTCTTTTTATTTTTTGGGTATATTTCCAAAATTTTTTAAAAACTCATTCATATTCTTATCAAATTTAGCATTAACTTCAATGTAAAAGTTTTTAAAACAACTATCTTTTTTTTTACATTCTTGATAGATAAGGGAAATCAATGAATGAAAACGTTCTTTTCTTACTCATTTTTTTGTTATAACCTTTATTCATTATTCATTTTTAATTAAACATAAAAATAATCCATAATATATAAATTAATAGATAATATATGTTTTAAGCATCAATAACTTCTTTTTTGAAAATTTATTTCTTTTTAAAAAAATAAAATAAAAAAAAATATTATATTCACCTGTGATTATCAAAAACAACATTTTGATTTTAAATGATAAGGATTATAAATTTTAATAATCACACCAGATTAATTCAACATTAAATATACTTTTTTTTGATATTTTAATTTATCACAATGTTTTTATAAATAAATCAATAATTCAAACCTATAGAATAATCTTTTTTTATTTAAAGAACAAATCATTATATTTTTTAAATTATTAAGTGTTAAATAATCTCTAAATATATATTTCTTCAAATTTATTTTCACATAATACTTAATAAGATATAATTTCTATTTATATTTTAAATTAAAACCAATTAAAAAAAATTAAAAAAAAATTTAATTAAAATAAATAAAGGGTACAAAAAAAGTTAAAAACAAAAATGATTAATTAATTCATCAGCTATTTCTTCAGGATCTTTATCAATATTTTCTTTAAAAACTCCTTTAGCAGCTAATTCTTCTCTAACTCTATTAAAATAAGTATTATCAGGATAGCCAAAATAAGTAGGACCACCATTTAAATTAGTTTTATGATGAATACCATTCCAAACAGTAGTATTAGTCCTTCCAGTTGTGACTGAAGTTCCAATAGTAAAAGTTAATTTCCTATCAAAAGCTACTTTCAATAATCCTAATATTTCTTTTCCTTCTTTATTATATGGTAAATAACATTCTCTTGAAGTTCCTGAATAATTCATACCTGATGGAAAATAATAATCTATAATAATTGTTCCATATTTTCTAAATCCATCACAATGCATATAATTTGATATTGTTGCTGTCATTGTTCCTTTTGGCATATCTCCTATTAAAATTCCATATATAATTGAACAATTGGGACATTTAAAATTATCTTTTTTATTTATTAATAAAGAAAGACAATCAATGTGGAAAAAATGATCATGACATTTACTTAATAATATTACATTCCATTCTTGTTTCATTAAATCATCAAATGTTTGTTTTTTATTATTTTGTTCTTTATTTTCTGAATCTAATTCTTTCTCTTCTTCATAAAAATTATATTGGCATATTGAACATTTATCTTTTTCATTTGAAATTTTATTTGTTTCTTCATATAATTCTTTATATAAAAGTTCTATGGGAGAAATTAATATATATCCAGTTATTTTAGATAGTTCGTCTAAAAAATCTTTATGTTTTTTTGTTAAATTATTAGATAAAGTAATGTTTAAATATTCTGGTTTATTTTTGAAATCTTTTTTTCCAATTTTTTCATATATTTCATTTAATTTTTGATTTATTTCTTTCTCACTTAATTCTTGTTTTTTATAATTATCATTTTTATTTACTGGACAATGTTTATTAATTATTTCTTCTGTGTTTTCTTCATAATTTATCAATTTTGTTCTTTTTTTATGAATTGAATGTTTTTTACTTTTAGAACCTTTTCTTTTCATTTAAATTTTATTTATTTTTTAAAATGCTTAAATATTTCAAAATAATTATAAAAAATAATTGAATTTTTTTTAAACATTTCTTTTATTATACAATTTTTAATCATTCAAAGATTTAAATTGAATTATTGAATTAATACCATAAATTATGAATTAGTCCAATTACTCATAATTTTATTTTCATTAAATTTGAACTCCACTTAAATTAACATTTTTTACAAATATAATTATTGCAAATAGAAATTACATTATAATCATAATGATCATAAAATTTAGATAAATGAAAGAAGTTTAAATTTGTAAAATTGCCTAGTCAACTTATGAAATTAGAAATATTAAAATATTTTGATTATGTTATATCTTATAAAGATCATACTTTGTATACTGAACAAATATATTTTTATTTTTAATGATTCAAAACAAGTTGAATTGGAATTATAGTATTTTTATAAATGACAAAACTAATTTCAAAGAACAATATACTCAGTAATATGTGTTTTATATATATATGATAAAAAAGGAATTCCAATTAAGAAATCATATACATTTTATATTTATTAATTTGTTTTTAAATAAGAAAGAGCAGATATTCACACTTATAATTAGATTTTATATTTATTATATTTTAATAAACTAATAATTTTTATTTCAATCTAATTTATTGAATAATGAATTACAAATTTACTCATCTAAATGAATATCATTTTTTCATTAAATAATTTCAATCAAAATATATTAATTTTTATAATTTGAATTATTTAACTAATACTTAAAAACAAATAAATTTCAGAAAAAAAATAAAAATAAAATAATAACCTAATATTATAAAAGACAAAAAATGCCTAAATTAACCTTTGAAAAAATCCAATCCTCAAAAGAATATAAAATTCTTTTAGATTTATATCGAGTATGTGAAGAATATAATTTAACAGAAGATTCATTTTTTGCATATGATGACTTAGGAGGAATATATTGGGAGCCTTTATTAGATCGTCTCTTCCGTTTAGGAGTATGTTTTAAATTTACAAAAAAATTAAAAGAAATTAAAATGGATTGGTTAAGGCCTGTTTTATATTTTCAAGCTCAATCAAATGGAATTATAATATATGATAAAAGAAAAGATATTGTTGATAAAGGAGCAATTGGTGATGCTTCAATGGTCAGATATGCTTTCAAAGATGTTATTAATAGAATAAGAGACGCTAAAAATATGAATGAAGACAATTTCAAACAAGTTTGGAAAGTTATTAAAAAAGATATTAAATATTTTTTTAAAGTTCTTAATAAATATGTTAAAGAAGGTTTCAGAGCTATGCATGAGCATGTTAAATTAATTCTTTATCCTTTGAGAATGTTAAGAAAATCTGGTTATAGATTATTTTCTTTGGAAAAATTTGAAGAACATTATAGAGATTTGACTATTTTTCAAGATAAAGAAAATTTAAAAGAATTTACAGATTCAATTAAAGATTTTTTTAAATGGGAGAAATTTAAAACTAGTAAAGAATGTGATAATACTTTATTAGATGAATTTCTACAAAAAAATACTAATCCTACATTTTATTTATATAATTGGAGTGATGAAAAAAGACTCCCTAAAGTTGAAGAAGAGAAAAAAGAATTTAGTCCTTATGCTACTCAAACTGCTTTTCATCAACAAGATTTAGAGAAAAGTGATAAAAAAATATCAGCAAAACAAAGGAAAATAAATAAAGAACAAAAATTAAAATTTGAAGAAGAAAAGCAAAAGCATGATTTAATCTTTCCTAATATTAAAGAATTATCTCAACCTGAAGCAACAAGATTAAAACATGAAGCTTATCAATTAAAATTTGAAGAAGGATTACATTTAATGATAGAATATTTAATACCTAGATTATCTAAAGATTTTCCTTATTCAATTGATACTCATAAAATATTTGTAAATTTAAAATATGTTCCAGATGGAAGAAAAATTCCTTCAACTGAATATTATTTAGGTCAATTATATAATAAAATTGAAGATTTAAAAATAAAATGTTATGAAATGAAATTAAATGGTTTATCTAGAGTATTAATGCCAATTACAAAAAATACCGAAATTATACAAAATGTAAAAGAAATTTTTGATTTACACGTTATTATTGATAATATTATGGGAAGTTATTTATTATATGATCAATATATTTTTATTTTTAATTCAATAAAATTTATAGTAGATTCAACTTTAAGTGATCAAATAGAAAAATTTAAAAATAAACAATTTATGGAAGAAAGAATTCCTAGATATGTCTTATTTCAAGCAATGTGTAAAGGAGTTGATGTCTTAAATAATATGATTTTACATTCAAAAGAAATTGGAGAAGAAGTTTTTAATATAGATAATTATTATCAAATAAAAAAACATGATATTGATTCAGGAGATAATGAAATAATTTATGCATATGAAGTACCAAAACTTTTTAAAAGTTTTGTTACACCTGAAATGGAAGAAAAAAAGAAAATATTATTTGAAGAAATAAAACAATTTGGAAGATATTGGATGTTTGAGGGATTTTTCCCAAAAGAAGATAAAGAATTATGGATTGAAGCCATTGAATTATTAAGAAATGTAAATGAATTAGTTAGAGAAGATATAAGAGATTATTTACTATATCCAAAAGAAGAAATGGATTTATTAAGAAAAAGTTCTGGTTCAGAACAAATTAAAAGACTTAATTCTAATTCTTCTTTAGAAAGAAGTAGTAGTAGTAATACTTCAAGGAAAAAATTAATGAGAAAATCTTCAAAAAATAAGGGTTTAAAAAGGAAAAGATCATCAATCCAAAAAATTAAAAAAAGTACTAAATTAAGAAGAAAAGGAACTTTTTCATCAAGAGATTCATTTGAATTTGAAGTATATATTCCAAAAAATTTAGAATTATTAAGACCACCAAATGTTTGGAATTTTCCTCTTCATAAAGTTCAAGATTTGAAAAACAAAAAAATATTAGCAGAAGATGGTGTTGTTAAAGCAGAAATTAGAGAAGTTGATCCTACTGTAAATTATCATGATGGAAGAATTCAAAAATTTTATCAATTATTTGAAACAATTTACAATAATATGAGAGTTTATTGTACTACTAAAAAAGCTGATATTTTTAATTATTATTTTGATAAAGTTTTAATTGCTTTAGGTATTCATTATTCACGTTATGATTTTAAAAAAGGAGAAGAAGATAAAAAAGAAGATGAAATGAATACTGAAAATGAAATTAATACAGAAAAATCTAATATGACTTCAACTGAAAATAATAATTAAATGGTATTTTATTTTTAAATATTGTTTATTTTTTTTTTTTGTTAATTATAGAAAAAAATATTTTTAATTTATTTAATTTAATGATAAAAAATTTTAATGTATAATAGAATAAAAAGAATATGTCTTTTAAAGATTCATTATCAATAATAACAATAGGAGATAGTAGTGTGGGAAAAACATCATTAATAAAAAAATTTTCAGATAATAGTTTTTCAACAGGAACTCTTCCAACAATAGGAGTAGAATTATTTAAGACGGAATTAATAATAAATAATGAAAAATATTTAATTAAAATATGGGATACTTGTGGTCAAGAAAGATTAAGAGCATTAACTTCAAATTATTATAAAAATGCAGATGGAATATTATTAGTTTATGATGTTAACTCAGATGAAACTTTTAATAATTTAGGTATTTGGTTTGATTCTATTGACCAAAATTGTGGAAGAAAACCTCCTATAATTATTATTGGAAATAAAATTGATCTTGGAGGAAAAATTGACGATGAAATTATGAAAGATTTTAAAAATAAAAATAAAGATTATGTTATGTTTCAATGTAGTGCTAAAACTGGGGAAAATATTAATGAAGCTTTTGTTAAACTTTCTGAAATGATTATTAAAGATAAAGAAGAAAGAAAAAAAATTTTTTTAGGAAATGGTAGAATTAATAATAAAAAAAATTGTTGTTAAAATAGAATTTGATTTATATATTTATTAGTAATTTTTCATTTTTGTTAAATTTATTTTATAGTTTTAAATCAAATTATTTGTTTGTTGTTTTTTCATTTCAATTTAAGATTAATAAAAAATAATAAATACATTATAAATATATAAATAAAATGATAGGTAGAAAAAAGAAAAGGCAACAAGATAAAAATGAAGAAGATGAAGAAGGTAGCCTTCATAAAAATGGTACTCTTTTAGCATATCAAAATAAACAATTATTTACATTAGTGAATCAATTACAAGAAGATATTTCAAAACAAGAAAAAACAAATGAAAAAATAGAAAATAATTTCAAGAATTTATGTGAAATTTTCAATTATTATTCATCTGAATTAAATAAAATGAATGATGCTTTAAAAATCTCTTTATTAGAAAATAAAATAGAATTTCAAGAAAATAATAAATCAAATTTAGAAGAAGAAAAAAAAAAAGTTTTTTCATCGAGTTCAGAAATTTTAAATTCTATTTTATCATTAAATGAAAAATTTGATACTAATCAAAGTGAAATAGAATCAGTTAAAACATTATCAAATTCAATAAATTTAATTACTAAAAATTTAATTCCATTATTAGAAAATAATGGAAGTAAATTAAAAGAAATTTTTAATGATGTGTCTCAAGATATTTTAAAAACAAATGAAAGTTTAGAAAAAAAAATAACTGAACAAACAATAAATGCAAATAATAATTTAAAAGAATTAGAATCATTAAAAGCACAATGTGAAATTTATCAATCTAAATTAATAGAATCAAATTCAGAAATTGAAAAATTAAAAGGAGAAAATTCTAAATTAAAAAGAAGAATTAATACTCATCCAACAATGCCTTATATTACTTTAGAAAAACAAATTTTTCAAGAAACTACAGAAGAACATAAATGTTTATGTTTATATTGTGGAAAAGAAATAAACTCAAATAATCAAGTTATTCAAAATGAAAAAGGAGAAAATAATGTAACTGAAAATAAAAGTGAAAATCAAATTAAAGAAGATGAACAAAATGAATTAAGAGAAAAAGAAAATGAAGCTTTAAGAAATAGAATAAAAGAATTACATGAAAAAATTGAAAATTCTCCTAATTCAATTAATATAACTGAAGAAATGATAATTCAATCAAAATGCTTTCAAACTTTAATTTCTCAAGCTGAAAATATTTTAAGTAAAGTTGAAAATTTAAAAGAAATAAATAATGAATTGAGAAAAAAAAATAATTCTCTTAATCAAATTAAAGAAAATGAAATAAATGAATTGACTCAGAAATTTTATAATCAAGTTGAAGAATATAAAAATAAAGTTTTGGAAATGACAGAAATTATAGAAAAAGATAAACAAAATATAAAATTATTAATGAATAAAATTGAATCACTTGAAAATACTTTAAAAGCAAAAGAAAGTTTTGATAATAATGCAATGTATGATATGTTTTCAAATGAAAGAAATCAACTTTTAAAGCAAATGGATGATATTGAATCTTTAAAAAAAGAATATATAAAAAAATATGATGATGAATGTGAAAAAAATAAAATAAATACTAAAAATATTTTTAAATTAAAAAAGGAAATTCAAGAATTTAAATCAAATCAAAATTTAAATGAAGGAGAAAGAGAAAGAGAAAGAAAAATAGATTCAGAAAATGAAATTATAAAAAGAAAAAAAGAAAAGATAGAATATTATAAAAGAGAAGTAGATAGATTAAACACAGAATTAACAAAAGAAAGAAAACAATATGAAAATTTAATAATATTAACTCAAACAACAGAAAAAGAATTAACAGATTTAAATTCCATTATAAAAAATTTAAGAAAAGAATTACAAGATACAAAAGAAATTCAAGCAGAAATGTCAAATGATAAATTAAAAGATAATCAAACTATTTCTTTATTACAAGAAGAAAAGCAAGTTTATGAAGAAAAAATTTCTAATTTCCAAGAACAAATTGAAAATTATGATATTTATACAAAAAAAATTGATGGTGAATTAGCTGAATATAAAAAATTAAATAGTGCTTTACAAAATTTAATTGAATTAAATGAAAAAGATATTCAAACTTTAAAACAAGAAAGTTTTGAATATTTAAAAAATATTGAAAGAGAAAAAACAATAAATAATTCTCTTCAAAATCAAATTAATGATATTAATAATCAAAAATCTAAATTATTAACTGATTTTGATTATTTGAAAGTTAAATATGATGAATTATTAAAGTTGAAAAAAATGGATGTGTCATTAATGAATTATGAAGAATTACAAAATAAATATAATACCTTAAAAAAAGATTTTGAAAAATATAGAGAAATCGTTCATTGTAAAGTTTGTAAAACAAAAATAAAAAATGTTGTAATTACAAAATGTTTTCATACATTTTGTAGAGGATGCATTGAAGCATCTATTGAAACTAGAAAAAGAAGATGTCCAATATGTAAAGAAGCAATTTCTTCAAATGATATTAAAGATATTTTCTGGGATTAAATAATTAATATAAATTATTTTCAAAAAATACAAAATAAAATTATAAATTAAATCTCTAACAAATAAAAAAAGAAAATATATTATGTTTTAATTATTATCAATTTATTTCTTTTAAAAAAATAGTAAATATCTAAAAGAGAAAAACTTCAAATTTCTAATTCTAACCTTTTATTTATATCATTAATTTCCTATAAAAACACTACCTTCAAACTCATAAAAGAAATATGTTAACACCTAATTTCAATCTTCAAAAAAAATAAAATAGCTAAAAAAATTTCTTGTTCTCAAAAAATAAATTATAGAAAAAAATTGTCTTTTCAATTTTAACTCAAAAACCCTTATCGCTATTTATAATTTATCTGGAAATATTAATAAAAAATAATTATAAAATTTTAATTTCTGAAGGAATTTTTTTAGGAATATAAAAACTCAAGATAGGATATACCCTTGAGATTATTTTTATTTAACATTTTTTAATATTACTTCCTGTTAAACCTAAATATTTAAATACTAAAAAAGAATTCTTGATATTAAAATTAATATTTGGGATGATAAATCTGAAGAGTTAGGAATAATGAAATAATTTATTTTTTCTTATTTATTTCCATTAAATACAAAGTATAATTTTTTTATTATACATTAATTTTATTATTCTTTTTAAAAAATATTTAAAGAGGACAAAACAGGATAAATTCAATTATTTAATATTTTCTAAAATTCAAAATAAATAATTTTTTTAAAAATAATTATATTAATCAAAAATAAAGTAAACAAAACATCAAATTAAAAAAAATGGAAAAATTAATAAAAAAAGAAGATCCTCCATTAAAAAGTATACTTCGTGTGAAACATCAAAAACCTTTAACTGTTTTATCAAAAAATGGAGAAACTTTACCAGAAGAAATATATTCATCAACAATATATTCAAATATTCAAATATATCAACCAAAAACAAAATGCGTGCAACAATATTCATATGAAGAAGAGAAAAACCCTCATTATAGGAATAAAATGGAAGATTTCCAAAAAATAGTAGATAAATTTAATAAAGATCCAAACAAAGCATATTTTTCATTATTTGATGGACATGGTGGTATTGAAGTAGTTGAATATGCAAAAGAAAGAATATATTCACTTTTTCATTCTCATTATAAAGAAACAAAAAATGTTAAAAAAAGTTTAATATATTCATTTGAAGAATGTGATAAAGAAATACAAAAATTATCAAAAAATTCAAATAAAAATCTATTAAATATGGGTTCAACAGCAACTGTAATATTTATAACAAAAGAAAGTGATATAGTATTAGGAATAAAAAGAGTGATTTATTGTGCAAATGTTGGTGACTCACGTTGTGTTTTAATAAGTAATTGTGGATGTAAAAGATTAAGTCATGATCACAAATGCGATGATGAAATTGAATTAAATAGAATTAAAAAAAATGGGGGAAGTATTATTAATGATAGAGTTCAAGGTAAATTAGCTTTAACAAGAGCTTTAGGTGATTTTTCTTTAAAAAAATATGGGGTTATTGCTACTCCTTTTATTAATAGAGTAGATTTAAATGATAATGATAAATTCGTTATTATGTGTAGTGATGGTGTTTGGGATGTTTTAAATGAAGAAGATTTATTTTATGATTGTTTTAAATATGGGGATACTGCTAAAGAACTTGCTGAACATATTGTTAAGGGAAGTTTGAAGAAAGGAGCTACTGATAATATTTCTTGTCTTGTTATTAAATTGTAATTTTTTAGAATATGTGATTTTTTAATTTTTCTTTTTTTACTATATATTGTTCTTATATTTTGTAGATTTAATTTGAATTATTATATGTTTAGTTTTTAACTTTTATTTTTTTTATTTATGAAAAGTTATTTATGTTTAGTTTTAAATAAATGTAATACTTAATAATTAAATAAATAAACTAATTTATGTATAATTGAAATAATAAACAAGTAAAATAATTAAATAGAGTTTTATATTCTGGATTCTTTCAATATAGAATTTAATAGAAAAGAAAATAAAATCTAAAATAAGTATTTTTTAACTATATATAATAAAATATTCCTTTAGATTACAAAAATAAGACTATCAAGAAAATAATTTGATTTATAAAAAGATATTCTAGAAATTTCAATTAAATTTTTTTTCTTCATTTCCTAATTAAAATATAAAACATATTCTAGAACATAAATAACAATTTTCAAAATTTTCACCAAAAAATTGTATGAATAAATGAAAAAACAAAAATCTTAATTATTAGTTAATAATATAAAATAAAAACTAATTTTAAATTTCTTTCTAAATATTAAGGGTAAAGATATATATTTTTGACCAGAAAAAAGTTAATGTTTAAAACATAATTCGGATACCGAGACAAAAAATTGAATCTAAGACATCTAGATTTGTTTTTTTAAAAATATTTATGAAAATGATTTACATTTTGATTTCTATATTCATTAAAATAATTAATCTATTGAAATTAAACTTGAAAAATTATTAGATAATATTTTCATAATAATTTTGAATTAACAATAAATGAATAAATTTATTTTTCTTAAATTTAAATTATATTTGTGTCCATAACTTAATAAGATTGTCTTCAGCTCCAGAAACAATTATACCATTTTTAAATTCTATACATGAATAAACTATCTTATCATGAGTTTTTTCTTTTTCAAAAATTTTTTCAAAATTTCCATTTTTAAATCTAAATTTTAAAATATTATTATTTTTAAATTCATCTTCAACTACACATAAAATAGTATTAATCTCACATTTAAATAAAGAAATTATATTTTTTGGTCCAACAATTTTTTTAATAATTGTTTGAGTAGAAACTTGAATTAAATAAAATCCATTAGAATTAATTCCTCCAATACATAATAAATCATCGTTTAATAAACACATAGAATTTAAATTCCAAGTGATTTCAATGTTATAAATAATATTAATATTAGAATAATTCTCTGAATTCCAAAATTTTAAACAATTTTCATCACAAACTGATGTACAAAATTGTTTATTATTTAATTTTATAATATTACAATATGAAATTGTGTTTTGAATTTTTAATGTTTTAAAACATAAAAATTCTTTTTTCTTATTTATTTTCCAAATTTTCATTGTTTGATCCCATGAAATTGAAATTAATTCATTTTCTTTTATTTCAATCACTTTTAAAACATTTGATAAATGACCAATTAATGTTTGTTCAATTTTATAATTATTTTCACCCACAAATTTAATTATCTTCATTGTTGTATCAAATGAACATGATATTAATCTTTTATCATTTAATTCTGTAATTGAATTTACATAAAATTTATGTTCTTTAATTGTTAATTGTAATTCAAAGGTGTTTTGTTTTAATATTTTAATAGTAAAGTCTTTAGAACAAGAAACTAACCTTCCATCACTTATTATATTTAAATATGTTATTGTGTCTTTATGTATTTTAATTGAAGTAATATTTTGTAAAATTTTCGCCATTAATTTATTCAATTAGTTTTTTTTAAATTTCAAATTTATTTAAAATCAATATTTTTTCCTTAATTTTCGAAATAAACTAAACTTAACTTGATATCATTAATAATGGCAATAATTACGGAATTATACTTAAAACTTCTATAACCTAAAAAAACAACAAATTCTAATTATATATAAAAGGAATCCTTCAAAATCATCTTTGTTGGAAAATATATAAAAATCTTTATATATTGTATATTTCTTTATCTATTAAAGAATCCAATGTCAAATAGTTATATTATTTATTATTATTCATTTATCACTAAATGGAAAATAATGAGGAAAATAGAAGAAACAGAAGTAGAAGACATTTTGGATGCCTGGACTACGGAGGATTAATTTCAAATGGAATTTTAAATATTGTATTCTTTTTCCTTAACATTGCAACAGCAAATAAAATAATTATATTTTTTTCATGGCTCAATAATTTATTTGGAATAATTATAGCATTGAAATTAGGAGAGAATTTCCATATCGGGCTCAATATAGTATATTTTATTATTTCAATATTTGTTTTGATATTCAATAAATAAAAGATTTTATTCAAAAGATAAATAGTTTTTTGTTAAATTATTTATTCTTCATTTTAAACAAAATTTATTAAAAACAAAATAATGAATCACTTTACACTTTTATCTTTAAAATAAAATTATAAAATGAATATCCTTAAAATCAAATATTAAATAATATCTAAAAATTTTTAATTTTGTCGTCAGACAAATTATAAAAGTTAAAGAAAAAAAAGTTTTAACTTCCAATTTATTAAAACATTATTAAAATTAAATAATTATTAAAGTCTAAATATAATTATTTTTTTATTTGAATTTTATATTATGAACAAATATTTGTTTTTGAGTTAATAATTTTAAATATATTTTTAATCAAATAAAAAATATATAAAACAAAATATTGACTTAATCAATTTAAAATGGAGGAACTAAATAATTTATTAAATGAATTTGCCAATATTTTTGGTTTTAGTGAATTTGATGAAGAATTTATCAATTATTTAAAAAAAATTTCAAAGCCAAATAATCAAATATGTAATAAAAATGTTAAAGCTGGAGAAGGTGGATGGAAATGTTTGGATTGTGAAATGAATGGATGTTTATTGATATGTACAGAATGTTTTGAAAAGGCAAAAGAAAAACATAAAGGACATAAAATAAGATTTGAATCTTCATCATATGGATTTTGTGATTGTGGTGATCCAAATTCAATAAAAGAAGAAGGATTTTGTCCTGATCATTTAGGACCTTTTAAAGATGATGAAAGTTTATATAAATTTATTAAAACTGGTTTTTCAGAAAAAGAATTTGAATTAGTTGATTTATATTTAGATAAAATATTTGAATTATTAATCTCATATATTAGTTCATTTGAAAATGAAAATAAATATGAAAATGAAATAATTGATATTTTAGATATAATTATTGATTTTATTGAATCATGCTATAATAATAATTTATGTGTTTTTCATTTGATTACCTTAAAATTAATTAAAAATTATCCGAATAAAACATATCATAAATGTTTTTCTTTTGATGAAAAAACAAAAAAAATTAATGTAATTAAAAATAATGGGTTACAACATACTTGTATTTGTCCTTCTTTACAATTATTAATAAATACTTTAATAAAGAAAAATAATGAACATAACTCAAATGAATTCTTAACTTTATTTATTCAAAATTTAAAAATTAAATTGATTATAGGCATTTCATTTTTTCATTCATTTACAGATTCATATAGTACTGAAAATTTTAGAAAATTTAGTGGATTCTCTTTTCAAATATGTGATAATAATTTAGCCGAAGTAATATGTTCTGAATTAAATAGAGATTTCTTTAATAATTTTTTTGATGAATGTAAAGAAGTATTTTTAGAAAAGAAAGAAAATAATGTTGAACAATTAAATCAATTTTTATTTGATTTTTATCGTTTATTTGTTAATATACCTCAAAAAAAATCTATTCATAATTTTATTTCAAATAATAAAATATTTGAAACTATTATTGATTTTGGAAATTCATTTAATAATTATATTTATTTTGAGAACAAACTTTCATTTGATGAATTTGAAACAAAAACATATGATTTTAATAAAATGATTGTTGAAATATATCTTTTATTTATATTCAATTTATTAACTAGTTTATTAGATTATACAGAGAAAAATATAACTCAAATAAAATATATATTAAATTATTTATTAAAGAAAATATTCGACTATCAAAATTTTAAAAAAAGAAATTTAAAAAAAACATTTACATTTCATATAACTTTAGGAAGATTATATGCAATTTTTATAAATAGGTTTTGCTTTTCATTGAGTATTGAAAAACATATTGATTTATATGAAGCTTTTCAATATATTCAAAGATTAATTCCAATAGAATATGATACTATACATCAATTCTTATTAAAAGAATTATTAACATTTTTTACATTTATGTGTTCATTAAATTATAAATTTTTTATTTATTATGGAGAAGATATGAAATTATATTCATTAAATTATTTTATGAAGAGGAAATTTATAATTTGTGATTTCGTATTATTTAAATATTTAATAAGTTTAAAAGAAAACATTCAATTTTTAGAATTAAATCAATTATTAGACATAATATGTATTGAAGATAATAATTCTTTTTTTAAAAATCATATTTTACAAAAATCTAATATTTTTTCGGAGATTAAGAATCTGTTCTCGAAAACAAAAGAAGATGAAGATAATGAAAATAATTTTTTTTTATTAAATTCAATTTTACAATTGATTTTAATAATGATTAGAGATGATAATTTTTTATTTGAATTAGCTTTTGAATGTGTAACAGACTTTAAAATGAGTTATAAAGATGAATTATTAAAAAATATATATGAAATTGAGAAAGATAATTTAAATGAATTATTTAAAAAAAATGTATTTGTTGAAATTTTAGGAAATAAGAATTTAATGTCTATAGCTGAATGTGAAAAAAAAATTACAAAATATACATATTATTTTGAAATAAACAATATTGAAAAAGTTTTTATTGAAAATTGTAATAATGTAAAATCAAAAAATAATTTAATAAAATTTTCTATAAAAAATGAATTATTACATTTATTTGATTTAGATTATATTCCATTTTTTTCCCGTATAGAAACTGCAAAGAAATATTTAATGGAATTTAAAAAAAAAAAATTTAATTTATTAAACACAGTTTTTTCTCCTTGTTTAGATATTCAAAAACAATTAAATTCTTCAAACATTCATAATTTTTTAATAGAAACTAAAAATTATAATTCTTTTTTAAATATATTTAAAAAAATTATTACAAGTTCAAATTATTTATCTCATATTTTTTTATATACAATATCCAAATATATATGTGTTTATATAAGTTTTCAAGGTAATAATATAACTAATTCTTTTAAAAATGAAATATTATCTGCAATCCAATCTTCTAAATTAAATGATGAAGTTTATCTTTCATATTTTGAATATATTAAAACAATATTAAACAAAATTATAGGAAATAATATAAAAGATAATAAATTAAATGTTGAGAAAAAAAACGATTTTAAAAATAAAAAAGAACAAATGAAGAATAAATATAAAAAACAATTTTCAGAATTAAATTCTAAATTTTATCAAAATTTCAATCTAGATATTAATTCTAAAGAAATGGAACTAGAAAATGAGAATGATTTTGAAATTTGTGTTATATGTAGAGAAAAATTAGATCCTAATAATTTAAAAAATTTTTATGGTAAAATATGTTTTTGTGTAAATGACTACTTTAATGATAATATGAGAGCTAATCAAACACAAAATAAACAAAAAAAGCATAGATTTGTCTCTTGTAATCACAAATGTCATTATAATTGTTATTTAGAAATAATTTTCATAAAAAGTTCACAATATTATAAATATGAATTTTTTTGTCCTTTATGTAAAGAATTATCTAATTTATACATTAGTGATTTAAGCCATATATTTTTGAGTAATAATAATATTAATAAATCTTATGTTCAAGGTATTGGATTAAATGGAGATAATAAACATTTTTTTATTCAAAATCTGGAAGAAAACAATATTATAAATCAATGTAGAAATGTTATTGAGGATTTTGCTACAAAATTATTGAAACAAAATGTATTGTTAAAAGATATGAATGAAAATCAAGAATTATTTAATTTATTTTTTGATAAAATATTCAATGATTTTATGGTATTATTTTCTTATTATAAATTTACAGATAATAAAATTCTTCAAATTGATATCTGGAAAAATATATTATTATCAATTAGGTTATTATTTAAATGTTCTCAATTAAAATATTATGAATCTCTTTTAGAAGAATTCAATGAAAAATTAAAATTAATAAATAGTATTGAACAAAATGAAATAATTAATCAAGAATTAATATATATATATAAATTTTTAGGGAGATTTATATTTTTATTTGCTTTATTAATTGATTTTAATAATTCTTTTGAGTTTTGGTTCAAAAAAATAATAGAAAACAATGTATTACAATTTTATATTATATCATCTTATTATAATTTTATTAATGAATTAGCAACAAATAATTTAAAACCAATAACTTTAAATGATTTCTTGAATAATCCAGATTATTATAAATATATTGAACCTTTTTATGATGTATATAAAACTCAAAATGAAGTTTTTTATTATTTGATTAACAATGATGTTAAAGAAATTGATTCTAAAAAAGAATTTATTACTCCATCACTTGAAAGTTGTATTAATTTAATTAAATTAAAATCTAATATATCATTAATAGAAAATGCTCTTAAGAATAAAACTTCAGAAATAATTAACTCATTCCATTTTCCTAAATTAAATTTTATTGATTTACCAGAGAGCTGCTATGATTTATTTTCTTATTATGCTAAAATGGAATGTTGTAGTTGCCATAAAAAAGAAATTAATGGTTATATTTGTCTAACTTGTGGAGGAAAAATATGTAATAAAAGAATATGTCAATCAGAAATAAATGCTAAAGGAAAAAGAGAATATTCATTATTTGATCATTCAAAAAAATGTAATGGTGGAACAACAATATATTTAGCATTAAATTCAACACAAATAGTTTATTTTTTAAAAAGAAAAATAATAAATTCTACTTTTTATTTATATGTAAATAAATATGGAGAACATGCGGAGGAAAACAATTTCTCTTTAGAATTTCATTTGGATAATAATTTATATGAAAAAGCAAAAAATGATTTTATTAATTTAAAATTTAGAAAAAAATAAAAATAATAGAAGTGTGAATGAAAATAATATAAACAATAAAAAATCATTTGTTTAAATTTTAGACTTTAATTTTAATAAAAATCACTGATTAAATTTAAAAAAAATGTTATTATTTTAATAAAGTATTTAGGATATATTTTTTATTAATAATTTGTTAATTATTAATTCAGGAAATTAATATAAATTTCTTCATTAAAGATAATTTTTAGATTAATTGAATTATAATTATAAGAATATTAAATAATTTATAAACATAGGAAATAAAAAATATTTTTTTATTTTTTCAAAAATTAAAATAAAATTTTTTTATAATTTAAAAATGAATTTAAGAAATAAATTGACAAAAAATAATATTAATAATTATTTTTCTCCTCTAATTCTTTTAGCTAATTGCATATCTTTAGGCATAATAGTAACTCTTTTAGCATGAATAGCACATAAATTAGTATCTTCAAATAAGCCAACTAAATAACTTTCACTTGCTTCTTGTAAAGCTAAAACAGCAGAGGATTGAAATCTTAAATCACTTTTAAATGCTCCTGCAATTTCTCTAACTAATCTTTGAAAAGGTAATTTTCTAATTAACAATTCAGTTGATTTTTGGTATTTTCTTATTTCTCTTAAAGCTACAGTTCCTGGTCTATATCTATGTGGTTTTTTAACTCCTCCTATTGCTGGTGCTGTTTTCCTTGCTGCTTTACTTGATGTTATTGCTTTCCTTGGAGCTTTACTTCCTTGAGGTGTTTGTTTTCTTGCTGTTTGTTTTGTTCTTGCCATTCTTTATTTATTTATAAATTTTTTTCTATTTTGTTATATATACTCTTTTTATAATATTTTTCAAAATTTTGTATTATTTTGTTAAAATCAAATATATTAAATATATTTTTTCAATATAATTTATTTTTCTTTAGGAAATAATAAAATTAAGTATTTTTATTGATATTACTAATCTTAATTGTTAATTAGTTTTTACTCTATGTAAATTTCAAAAAACATATTTTCGTTTTTTCTATGATTTCTTTCCTTTGTTATGGATAAATTTAAAATAAATACTATTTTTTTATTTTTTATGATTTTTAAAAAAATATCTTTACAAGATTTGAATAACATTTTTATTATTAATTAAAATGATTTATTTCTATTTTAACAAAAATATTAAAATAATTTACGAACAAAAAATGTAAATTTATGAAAATTAATACAAAATTTTTCATATGATATTGATTTATTCAGAAACCATCATAGTGGTTTAAATCTTTAATTTAAAATAAAAAATGTTCATTTTATAAAATTAATTTTTTAAATTAATTATAAATTTTATAATTCAAAATGAACATTATGAAATTATTTTTATTCTCTATTCTTGTTTTTTTTTCTATTCAATCACAAATTAATACATGGTCATCCTATGATTTATGGAAATATATAGAATATGAATTAAATTCAAATAATGCAATAAATAAAAATTATTTCACAATGGATCCAAATAGATTTTTATCCAAAAATGAAAATTATAATTTGAATTTAATAGAAAAGAATCAACAAAAATTATTTATGGAAACAAAAATCCCAAATTATATTATTTTTATATCAAATTTGGTTCCAAATGAAAAAATTGAAGATTTAGCTTTCTATGTTGCTAAAAGTTTATATTTAAAATTTCCAGAAGTTAATGTATCAAACTCTATTATTTCTATTTTTTCAGTGAATGACAGAAAAATGAGAATTAGAACTGGAAGTTTATTAAAAAAAAAAATTTCTGATTCTTCATGTCTTGAAATATTAAATAATAGAAAAAAAGAATTAAGAAAAGGGAATTATAATAAAGTAGCTTATGATTTATCTAATAATATTTTAGATGTATATAATGAAAATCCATATATAGGATTAATAATTATTGCAATCATTATTTTTATAGTCATTTTAATTGTTTGTTATTCAAATAATAAAACAAAAAAAGAAAAAGAACAATTAGAAAAAATAAAAGATTATTTAAAAAGAGCAAAAACAAATAAAACAATAATATCTGAAAGTTGTGTAATTTGTTTAGAAGCATTTGAAAATAATAGTAAAGATGTCTCAACTTTACCTTGTGGACATCAATTTCACACTAAATGTATTACAGAATGGATGTTAAAAAGTAAAAAATGTCCATTATGTAGAGAAGTAATTAATGATTTAAATAATGAAGGAGAAATTAAAAGTGAAAATATAAATTTGATTGATTCTTTAAGTGGAGAAAGCTTAAGTGAAAGAATTTGGGAAATTCAAACACGAATTTTCCCTCAATTTGTCAGATATAGCTATTCTAATTTATGGAATGCTCATAATAATAATAATAATAATGGAAGTAGTTTTAGAAATGAATCCCAAACTTATGTTTTAGACCATGACATTGGAGGTGGAGCAACTTCTGAATGGTAATAAATATATTTTATTTTATTTTCTTATTTTGAATTAATTGAATAAAAAATAAAGTTAATTTTAATAATTGTTACTAATTTTTTGGTATTTTCAATTAATTTATTTAATTTGTTTTTGGTTGTAAGTCATAAAAATTATTCGCGATTTTAATTGTTTGAAAATTAAGTTCAAATATATTCAAATTCAAATGAATTTAAAAGATAAATATAAAAATTTCAAAACAAACTATATCCCTTTATCTTAGGTTCATTTCCACATATTTTTGAAATATTATTATATAAATATTATTTTTGATAAACTATACACGATTATATTTTTTTTGTTAAAACTGGTAATTTTGTTTAAATTATTGTTTATTATTATGCTTTAATTTTCAATATTTATAATCCAATTTTGAGAATTATCATTTCCATTTTCTTTAATTTCTACTTTTTGAATTTTATTATTTTTTTCCTTATATTGATAATCAGAACAAATAACACAATTTCTATTTTCAATAGTAATTAATTTAATAATATCAGAATTTGAAATAAAAGGATTAAATGCATCCATATTATAAAAATTATTATCTTTGATAATTACAAAATTAAAATCACAATTTCCAATGAGAATAATTTCATCGTTAGTAACTAACATTTCATCTTCACTTTGATAACTTTTTTTGGCTAATAAAAAATTATATGGGTTTTTACAACAAAATAATTTATTATTATTGTCTATTGACAAAAATTTTCCAGTATTAAAATTTTTAATTGTAACACAACTATTATTTGTAACAAATAAATTATCTTTAATTAAAAATTTTTCAATATTTAAATTTTGTTCTATTAAATAAGAAATTAAATTTTCTCCAGGAAAATCACATAAAATAATTCCTAATCTTCCTTTAAATTTAAAAACTTCTTTATTAATATTTTTAGCAATTTCACCTGGTGAAAGTAATAAATAATCACTTGAAGCACTTAAATAATTAATAAATAAATTTTTTTGATTTATAAAATGAATTGCTTTATTAAAAAATCTTTTAACTTTTCTTTTTTTATCAACTATATTTGATTTATAATTACAAACCCATTCATTTTGAACTTGAATTCCCCTCCTTCTATGAATTTTTCCTTCAAATAATTTAATAAATAATATTTTTCCTCTTAATTCTCCTAATGTAAAATTTATTTCATCATTGAAAGGAAAATTAATTATTTGATTTTTATAATTTATAATTTTATCATTAAATAATTCTTCAAATGATTTACCTTTTTTAATTGGTTTATATTCTTCTTGAATTGCCATTATAATGAATTCAGATTGGTTTTCTTTTAAAAACTCAGAAAAAAATTTTATAACTTCAGAAAATTCTATTTTTTGCTCTATTGGACCATGTTGTAATTGAAGTTTATTTTCATTTAATCTTAATCTTAAATCAAAATATCTTATTCCAGCATTTAATTGATTTGGAATTGACCATGATTGGCATTGAGCTAAAAATGTTCCATATAATGCACAAGAATTATGTGTTCCTGGGATAGTCATTAAATATATTGGAGTTGAATCTGAAAGAGTAGACATCCAATTTTTTTTTTCTGTTTTGGGGGATTGTTCTGTACAAAAGTGATTTGAACATTCATTTCCCATAATATCTATTAAATTAAGTAAAATTTAATTTTTTTTTGAATGTTTTAAAAAAATAATTGATTTTAATTTCATAATTAATAAAATGAAATCATGTATTAAAAAGTTTAATTTTTCCCCCATTGTCTTTTATAATTTATATATAATAAAATTAACTTTTAAATTTTTATTATAAATATAAAAAATATATCCCACTTTCAAAAACTCTTAATAAATATAAAAATAAAATAAAATCAAAGAAAAAAAAATAAAAAATAAAAAAATATATCAAAAAAACCAAAAAAAAAAAATAATTCATATAAAAAAAATGATAGAGGAGAAAGACAAGCCCCACACCCGTGAAGAATATGTATACTTAGCTAAATTATACGAGAGAGCAGAGCGTTTTGACGACATGGTTAAATTTGTGAATAAATTTGTAGAACTAGATCCTAAACTAAGTCACGAGGAGCGTAACATTCTTTCAGCAGGATACAAGAACGTGATATCGAACAAGAGAGCATCATGGCGTTTATTAAATTCAATGGAGAAGAAAGAAGAAAAGAAGAATTCAGCACAAATAAATTATATAAAGGAAATAAAGACAAATATAGAAAATGAATTAACAAAAATATGTAATGAAATACAAAATGTAATAGATCAATATTTAATACCAAATGCATCTGATGCAGAAACAAAAGTTTTTTTCCTTAAATTAAAAGGTGATTATTTTAGATATAAATGTGAATATGCAATTGGAAATGATTTTGATGCTGCAACTGCAAAAAGTGAAGAAGCTTATAAAGAAGCTTATGCTATTGCTGAGAAAGAAATTCCTATTAGTAATTCTACTAGATTAGGTTTAGCTTTAAATTTTTCTGTCTTTTATTATGAAATTAAAAATATGAAAGAAGAAGCTTGTAATATTGCAAAAAATGCTTTTGAAGAAGCTATGAAAGTTCTTGATGATCTAGAAAAAGTAAAAGCTAAAGATACTTTACTTATTATTCAGTTGCTTAAAGAAAATTTAATTTTGTGGAATAATGAAATGAATGAAGATGATCAGTAAATTTTTTAATCTTTTTTTAAATAATTTTTAAAAAGGGGTTTTTAAAATGTTTTAATTTTAAAATTTAAAAAAAATTTTTTTTAATCTTTTAATTTTTTTTATTTTTTTTTTATTTTTTCTTTTGTTTTTAATTGGTTATTATTTATTTTAGATTTTTTTTATTCTTTTTTTAATCTTGTATATACATTTATATGAATTATATTTTGTTTATTTATATTATTTTTTAAAGAATGATTATTTGATTGATTAACCATTATTTTTTGGTTTTTATTTCTTTTATTATTTTCAAATTCTTTTATTTCTTCTTTTTTATTATTTTTAATACATACTGTATTCATAATATATTCAATATGTTTATTTTTAAAACTAGTATTTGAATTCGATATAGAATTCATTCTACTTGTAAATGTACTATTATTTTTATTTTTTTCATATTCCATAAATTTTTTAGCATTTATTTTTTTACTTCCTGATAAAGAATTATTTCTTTTTAAAGGCTTTTTATTTTTTGAATTATCTGAATTTGTTAATCTATTTTCTGTTTTGTAATTATAATTAAAGCTTTTATTTTTATTTCCTCTTGATGTTAATAATGTTTCATTTAAGGAATTTTTTTTTGAATATTTTTTAAATGATAATTTTGAAAAATCATTTTCACAATAACTTTTTGAATTTTTTTTATAATTTATTCCTTTATTTTTAGCATTCCATTTTTTAATTTTTTTACTTACTTTTGTTATTTCTGATATATCTTCATTTTTTATAAATAATTTATTAGGAAAAACTTTTAATTTATTATCAATAATTAAAGTATGATTTTGAATTGATTTTTTTATTTTATAAATATTTTTATATTTATATTCTCTTTCTTTTTCTTCAATATATTGTTCTAATTCTTCTATTCTTAACTGTAATATTTGTTCAATCTATAATTTATAATTAATATTATACTTTAATATGTTCTCTTATATCTCTTTCTGCTTTTATTAATAAACCTTCATATAATTTTAAACCATTTGTATCGTTTAAATCATTATTATTATAATAATTATTTTTTTCTTCTTCTTCTTTACATTTTTCCATATATTTTTCATTTGCTTTTATTAAAATTATTGTTTCTATTGAAATTTTTATGTAATTTATTATTTCTTTTATTGGTAATTTATTTAAATAGTTTTTCTCTTTTTTTAATTGTATTTCTTCTAAATTATCTATCTATTTTTATTTGGAAATTTTACCTCTTCACTTTTTCTTATTTTAAGATCTAAATATAAATCTATTAATTGGTTTTTAATTTCAATTAAAGACATATAAATTAAATGTTATTACTTATTAATTTTTGTAATTATTTTAAACATATTTTTGTTTAAAATTTTTAAATAAAATTTAATACTAATTTAAATTTACTCACAATGATTGAAAAATTTAAAAAGTTTTCAATTTTAAAACTTTCTTTAATTAGTTTATTTTTTAATTTAAATGAATTACCAATATAATAATATATTTATTAGAAATAGAGGGAATATCAAAAATCCTTATAATATTTATCAAAACCAATATAACCAAAGATTTAATTATAACTATAATAAAAATTATAATCAATATCCAAATTATCAAAATCAGAATTATAGAAATAATGATTATAATAATAATTCTTTTCTTAAAAGTTATTATTCTCCCCAATTAACAATAAGAAGTTTATCTTCAAATTATGAAAGGCAAAATCAAAATAATTATTATAATAATAAACCAAATAATAATTATAAAAATTTACAAAAGGCAAAATTACAAAATTTAACATTATATAATTTCCAAAATAAAAACAATGGAAATACATTTGTGAATTCCTCATACAATATAGTAAATAGTTATTCTACAAATAATATATATCAAAAGAACCCTTTAAATTATTTTAACAACATAACATATCAAAAACCATATTATAACCAATATAATAAAAATATAAATTTAGATGATAAAAACTCTCAAATATATAATAATATATATTCAAAAGAAAAAATAAGTATAGACCACTTATCAGAATATTATGAAAGAAATTGTTCAGCAGTAAAAGAATATTCATATAAAGAAGATCAAAATTCTCAATTTCGAAATTATATGGAAGATAAAGGTAAATCAATAGATTTTTATAATAATAATCCATATTCAGCTTTGTTTTGTTTATTTGATGGGCATGGAGGAAAACAAGTTTCATCATATCTTCAATTAAATTTCCCGATTTTTTTTAAAAAGATATTAAATAACATAAATGAAATATCAATAAGAAATTTATTTATTGAAATAGATGAAAAAATAAAAGAGCATAATTATTATAATGTAGGATCAACAGCAAATATAATATATATAACAAAAGAAAATAATAAAAGAATATTATATGGTGCAAATGTAGGAGATACTCGTTCAATATTAATATCTAATAATGAAGTTAAAAGATTAAGTTATGATGATAGAGCAAGTGATATAAATGAATATAATAGAATTATTAATAATGGAGGAATTGTTTTTAGAGGAAGAGTTTATGGTACTTTAATGTTAAGTAGAGCTTTTGGAGATTGGGAATTAAAAAATTATGGTGTTATTTGTCATCCTCATTTTTGTAAAGTTGAATTAAATAATTATGATAAATATATTATTATTGCAAGTGATGGAATATGGGATGTTTTAAATGATAAAGATTTATATAATTTTAATTGTAATGTTAGTAATTCTAAAGATTTTTGTGATTTAATTATTCAAGAATCTTTAAAAAGAGGAAGTACTGATAATTTAAGTTGCTTTGTTATTAAGGTTTAAATAAGACATTTTTTTTAAATACATTTATTATTTTAAATATTATAAATTCTTAATTTATTTAGTATTTTTTTATATTATTTTTTAATTAATTTCTTTTATTTTTATTTTTATTTGTAATTTTTATGACTTATTTTTCTTCCATGATTTTTTTCTAATAAAAGTTTAATATAATTTGAAAATAAATCGCCATCATAAACAGCAAGAACTTTACAATTAACCCATGAATTTAAAGGTTGAAAATTATTATTTCTTTTTTTCCAAGAAATTAAAGCATATTTTTCATTAGAAATATGATCTAAAGTGATTTTTAAAACACGATCAGGAATATCAAAAGGAAAATCACCATATTCATTTTGAATTTTAGTATTTTCACTTATATATTCTTCAAATACATTTAAAAAATCTTTTGTGTCTTCATTCATTGGAAGAGTTTTTGCATAATCTGTTGATTCAAATTCAAATATGGAATCAAATGCTTTGTCTTCTATTAATATTTCTAATGATTGCCATGAATTTTCTGATTCATCATATTGTTCCCATTTAATTTCATATATTGTTAAACCGTATTCATCTGTCTTTTTATTTATTATCTTTTCTATTTGATATAAATCTTCTTTTTCAGATTCCATTTTATTTTTTTTTTTCATTAATTTTTTATATTAATTATTAGAATATTTTATTTTTTTTAATTTTTTTTTTATTGAGATTATTATTTTATCATAGGATATGGTTTCATAAAGTAAAAAAAATTTAATTTAACCCTTAATAATAGTACTATAAATTTGAAACTTTTACTTTAGTATTTCTTCTATATTAAAGTTAATTAAAGAATAAATAAAAAAAATATTAAAAAATATGTTTGAGTATAAAACCTGAACTCAGAATTTAAATAATTATTTATTATATTTATATTTATTGAGTTTTCTTTTCGGTCATTGTTTTTGTTTTATTCTTTAATTTATATTTTTTAGAGAAATTAACTAAGAAAACACCAACTAAGATTATTCCACAAAAAATAATTCCGGGTATGATAAATTTCATACTTCTAGGTAAAAAGAAATATTTTTTGAAAGGACTGTTTTCATCTAAAAATGGCTAAAAATTTATTATTATAATATATTATATTTTACATCCACATAAACCCATAAAGTATAATATGTATAAACTATTGTTGCAAGAGTAAATAATGTAAATGAAATTAAAAAAGTTTGAAAATTCATCTTCTTTTAGAATAATTAATTAAATAAAAATAATAACATTATAAAATATAATTATTAATTTATTTATTTTAAAATGCTTTTATTGATTTAATGAAAATAAAAAATATAGAAAGTTTTAAGTAAATATGAAAGAAATAAAATCAAAAAAATAATAAAAATTCTTTTGAAAAATTATTAATCATTATTCAAATATTAGTTAAGATATTTCTAATATTAATATTCATTTTAATTAAAATAATATAAATATTTTGAAAGAAAGGATTAATCTTGTTAATAATGAAAGTTTATGTTCAATATGTTTTAATAATACTCAAAAAAATATATTTAAATTATGCAATAAATGTATTCAGAAAAAAAACAAGTAATTAGATTTTATCTTGAATGTTTAAGGATTTATACTAATAATTTATATCCAAATATTTTAATTTTATAAGTTGTGAAGATTGTCATTACAAAGATTTAAAGGAATTTAAGGTAATTTATGTGATAGTTCTCAAATAATAATTAATACTAAAATAGATTCAAAAGAGATGATGAAAATATTTAATATTTTAATTATTTTACTATAAGAAAATATTTATTATTAGTTAATAAAAAATTTATTTTTTTATTTTAATTTAAAAAATTGATGAATATATATAATTATCTTAATAAAAATTATTTGGAAGAAAATTTAGGGGAAATTTTATGTCTTTTAGAAGAAAGAAGTAACAAGTTGAATATGAATAATAATCTTGTTAAAGATAATTTAAATTTTTTAAAAAAATTTGAAAGAGAAAATTTAAAAAAGAAAGAAATTATATTTGAAAAAGAAAAAGAAAATAAATTGTTAAAACAATTATATACAGATAAAAATAATGAAGAAATAGTTTTTGAACAAGCTATTTCTCATTATTTAAAATTATTAAATTCAAGAAATGAGAAATTAAACAAAAAAATATTTATTTGTCATGAAAAAGAATTGCTTATAAATTATAAAAATAAATTAATAAATGAATTATTTAATTTAAACATTAAGGAAACAAATGAATCAAATAAAAATTATATTAATAAAAATGAAATAAATAAAAAAAAAAATACTAATAATATTAATAATAGAAAATTCAAAGATATTTATGTAAGACCAAAAATAAATAAAATTCAGAAAAATAATATTTCAAAAATAAATAAGGAAAATAATAAATTAAAAGTTAATAATTCATTAAATGATTTAAGAAATAAAAAAAGTATATTTATCAATGAGAAAACCGATTCTAAAAAACAGAATAAAACATATATAAAAAATAAACCAAAGAGAAGTAGTTCTTATATTTTTAATGAAAGTAAATTTGATAATTTAAACGAAGAATTTTTAAATAAATACAATAAAAAAATTATTAAAAAGTTAAGTATTAATTCCAAAAATGAAAATGATCAATTAAAAGAAAATGACAATAATGAAATAAATAAAAAAAAACAATTATCTAGAAATAATGAAATGCAAAATTGTTCAATTGATTATTTAATTGAAGCAAGAGAAAATTTAAAAAAAATGTTATATAGAAATGATTCTTTATTAAAGAAGAAAAATTTGAATGAAACTGATATTAGAATATTAAAGAATAATAAAATCAAGAATGAAAATGATAATTATCAAAAAAAAACTATTAATAATAATTATCAAGATAAATCTGATATGAGAAGAATATTAAATAATAATTCTTTAATGAATTCAATAAAAATTAAAATATTTGAAAAAGAAAAGAACAAAAAAAATAATAAATTTTATGAAAATTTGATTAAAGTAATATTTATAAATTTATCCTTTTCTAATATTAAAACAAATATTTTTCATACAATAAAAAATTATAGAAAAGTTAATATTTATTTTTTAATAAAAAAATGGATAAATGAATTTAAAATAGGGAAAAAAATAACTAATTTATTATTAAGTGTTTTAAATAAATATAATGAAATTATAAAAAAGAATAAAATTGAAATTATAAATGATAATGAATTTTTAAATAAATTATATTTTTCAAATGGAGAAATAAATAATGAAATAAATAAATATGAAGAAAATTTAACTAAAATAAAACAAATAGCTAAAGAAGTAAAAGAAATAGAAAAAAACATTTCAGATTTTTCTAATAATATGAAGAAGAATTAATTTATAATAGGATATAAAGAATTAATTAAATAAATTAATTTGAAATATATAAATATTACACCATTGAATTTTTTAATATTTAACTTTTTAATAAAAAAAAAGTGATTTATTTTTATAAAAAATATAATTTAAATGGATTTTTATGAAGCTCTTATTCAATATGAAGATGTTTTTGGGGAATCAATTAATAAAAATTTAAATTTATTTGAAAAAGAAATAAAAGAACTTTCTTATAAAGATGATTATCATAAAAACACTGAAAGAATAATTTATAATAATGTTTCTGATATAATTAATGAAATTAAATATTCTAAGAATTTAAAACAATTACTTCAAATGAAATATAATTTATCTAATAAGAATAAATATTGTATTTATGCAAAAGATATTTTAAAAAAAAAAAAATTAAATAATTTTAATCAAAAAGGAATAATAAATTATAATATTAAACCATTAATATTGAGTAAAGATATTATAGAATATGAAATTAAAGATAATTTAAAAAAAAATATAAAAGAAAAATTTTTATATGAATTATTAAAAGAAGAAGAAAATAAAAAGCAAAAAAAAAATGAAAATGAAAATAAAAATAATAATAGTATTAATAATAAATTAAATAAAAGTCATAGTTTAACTGAAAGAGATTTAATAAAAAGTAATTCAAAATTAATAATAAGAAAATTAAACAGAGAAAAATTTAAATGTAATCATATACCAAATCCATCAAAAAAAAGTTTAAGTTTATTAAATAATAATCTAATAAATCAAAATGAAGAAAATTCAAAAAGAAATTTATTTCTTTTTGAATTAGATGATAAAAATATAAAAAGGTTAAAAACTGATACAAATAAATCAAAAAATAAAAATATAGAAAAACAAAATATAACTAAAGAAAAAAAAAAAGGAAATATTATTGAACACAAAAAAGAAGAAGATAAAGAAATAATAAAGAAAATTCATATTAAAAATATAAAATTAAATCCAGGAAAAATAAAAAATGAAAAAAATAAAAATTTAAAAGAAGAACCAAAACAAGAAAATAAAAAGAAATTAACTATAGTTAAATTTAAAATAGGAAATAATAAAGAGAAAATAAAAATAAAAAATAAAATAGAAAATAAACAAGAACAAAAGCAAATAAATCCTGAAAAAGTAAAAATAAATTTTAATAAAAAAAGAATTTTATCATCAAGAATGACAATAAAAAACGATTAACCATTAAAAAAAATAATATTTATAAAATAAAAAAAATAAAATAGAATAAAATAGAATAAAATAGAATAAAATAGAATAAAATAGAATAAAATAGAATAAAATAGAATAAAATAATAAACAAATAAATAAATATATAATAATTTAAATTAACCTTAATTTATTACCATCTAAATAAAAATCAAATGTGAATCCAAAATAATCAACAGCATATAAAATACCAAAAACCCAAAGAAGTATTTTAGAAGTTTTATTTAAATCAGGATAACCTCTTACTTTTTTTTTAAATAAGACTTTAATAGAAGATAAAAACCAAAATAAAGAAAATTTAAAAAAAGAATGAATATATCTTCCAGCATAAAAATGTCCTACTCCAAATGGAAGACACATTTCAAGCCAAATTGCCCATTCTTTATATTTATATGAGTAATTACAATATGTTTTTATTTCTTTTGTTTCATATGAATAATATGTTGTATATCCTGGGGCACATAAACATATTTCTTCTATACATTCTCCTGATGTTGATGGACAATTTTCTTTTGTACAATTTTGACTTTTTATTATTGTTATTAGTAGTGGAATTAGGTAATTTAATTTTTTTATGTTCATTTTTTTTCTTTTTTTTATTTTGTTTTTTATTTTTTTCATATTAATTAATATTAATTATTTTAGATGATTTTTAATTAATTTTATACAATAAACATATATATGTCAAATGAATGTAATTTCATTTAAAACAAATAGTTATGATATAATAATTAAAGGTAAATATCGAATATACTATATAATTATAAAAAAAATAACATGAAATATCAATATCAATCAAAAAAACATTAAACTCTTCTTTATAAATCCCAAATTTAAAATACACACATCAAATTTTAAAATAAAATTAAAATTTATATAATTAAATTAAACAATAAAAAATAAATAACTGATATGATTTATAATTAATTTGATAAATATGTAAAGTCTAAATTTCCCTTCAAAAATTTTTTATCAATATCCAAGGAGAAAATATTTTTCATTCTTTTAAAAAATATATTTAAATTATCATTTCAAAAATAAGTAACAAATAATTTTAAAATATTTAATTATCTCCAATTTTCTCTTTAAAAAAATAAAAAAACTTTTAAAAAAATTCCTTTAAAACATCTCTTAAAGTCACTTTAAAAAAAGCCACACAAATAAAAAACTTAAAAAATCAAAATAAAAAAGAAAAAAATTTAAAATAAAAACTAAATCAAAACCCAAAATTTAGTAATAAAAAAAATTTTAAATAAAATTTACAAAATCAATTTATAAAACCCAAATAATTATTTATTAAAGTCACTTTCTGTAAGAAAAAGAATATAAAAGGTGAATCCAACATAAAAAAATATATATATTAAAAAAAATGTCAAAGAAATATGATTGTGTAGGATTAGGAGAATTATTAATAGATTGGGTGCAAGTAGGAGAATCAGATCAAGGAAACCCATTATACGAATGTAACCCAGGTGGAGCACCATGTAACTTATTAGCAATGATGAAAAAAGCAGGAAAGAATGTTGCTTTCATTGGTAAAGTAGGTAATGACATGTTTGGTAGAATGTTAAAGAAAAGAACAGAAGAACAAAATATTGACATGTCTGGATTAGAACTTGATAAACGTGTTCACACCACACTTGCCTTTGTTGAAAAGTTACCAAATGGAGATAGAGACTTTTCATTTTATAGAAAACCAGGAGCTGATATTATGTTAACAAAGGAAGATATTCAAAGTCATAAGAGTTTAATTCAAAATAGTAAAATATTCCATTTTGGTACATTATCATTTACTGATCAACCAGCAGAAGATGCTACAATAGAAGCATTAAAAATAGCAAAAGATTCAGGATGTACAATATCATTTGATCCTAACTATAGACCTCCATTATGGAGCAGTGAAAAGAAAGCTAAAGAATGGATGGAATATGGATTAAAATTCGCAGATATATTAAAAATATCAGATAATGAAATTACTTTCTTAACTGGTGAAACTGATTTAGATAAAGGAGTTCATCAAATTATTGATAAATATCATACTAAATTAGTTTTTGCTACTTATGGTCCTGATGGTGCAAGAGGTTATTATGGAGGAAAAGATGTTTTTGTTAAAGCTTATGAAAATCCTAATACTATTGAAACTACTGGTGCTGGTGATTGCTTCTTTGGTGCCGCTCTTAGTAAAGTTCTTGAATATGGATTAGATAATTTAGATATGGATAAAATCGAAGATACTCTTAAATTCGCACAAGCTGCTGCTTCTCTTGTTACTACTAAGAAAGGAGCTCTTTGTGTTATGCCTGATAGAAGTGATGTCGAAGCTGAAATGAAAAACCATTAAATTATTAAGGGTTAAAAATTGGTTTTTAATTATTTTTTCATATTTAAGGTAAAAATTTAATTTTTTAATTTTTTTTTTACAGAGAAATAGTTTTTTTTATTAGTTTTTTTTGAAAGGCTATTTCTAATTTTAATGGAAAATTGGTTTATTATATATTTTATTATTCTTTCATTTTTTAGGATTTTATGATTTATTATTGGATTTTTTTTAAATATTGGTTTTTAATTTGATTGTTGTTTTAAATTAAATTTATTTATGTTATTTATGTTTTTATACTATTTAATTGATAAGCAAAAGAAGAACTAATAATAATAATTTTATAGATATAGTTAAAATTATAGAATTCAATATGTTATTACCAATAATACTATTTTTATATGGTTTCAAAGACCTAAACAAATTAAAAAAAATAGATAAATACAAATTTAATATGCTTTCAAATTAATTTATTATTTAAAATTGTTCTTCATCCTTACTAAATTTTTGTCTTAATTCATTAAAATCAATTTCATATTGTTCAACAAATTGGCTTTGTCTTCTTTTACTTCTTTTAATTTCTTTATCATTATTTACAAACAACAAATTTTTATTAATACATTTATCATTATTAAAATTATTAATATTACAATTATAATTATAACTATCATCATTAAAATCTTCATCTTCTTCTTCTTCAATTTCATCATTATATTCTTTAATAGCTTGATTTAAATAATAATCTAATTTCATATATTCTTTATTAATAGTACTTAAATTATCATAATGATATAAATTTTCAAAATAATAAGCAACAAATAATAATTCATAATCTTTTTCAGCATCATAATAAGGTAAAATAGGTATACCATTATCTAAATGATAAGCAAAAGACATAACAGAATTATCAACAATTAAAATATTTTTAGTATCAAATCCTTCAAAAATATTCATATCTTTAATATAAAAGTTTTTGCCATTTAATTTAACATCAATACAATTACTTCTATATAATCGATTGTAAAAATATTTATTTTGAGGATCTAAAAAATTTAAAACAGCATCAGCATAACTGGAATGTGAAGCAGTATAAATAACAATAGTGTATAATTTACTTATTCTTTTAATTGCTTCTTCCCAATGAGGACGTATATTAACTCCTATTTTTGCTATTTTTTTTGATGGTGTTATTATTGAAATAATATTTTTTTCATTTTTATAATTTGATATATTTATTACTCCATGAATTAATGTTTCATCTAAATCAAATACTGCTAATTTATTATGATTATCTGGATTTTGAATTTTTACTTTATTAGGTTTTGAAGCTTTATTTTTATTCTCTTTTAATTCTACTATTATTCTCATACAATTTTTTGTATATTCATAAAAATTATGAATTTCTATTGAATTTGTTAAACTTTTTGCTTCTTCTTCTAAAGAATTAAAATATGAAGTTTTTAATATTTTAGGAATATTAATAGATGATAATGAAGAATATTTTTTATTTGTATTATTATCTGATTGTGTTTTTTTATATTGTTTCATTGAATTATTTATTGAAATTGAATAATTTGAATTAGTTAATTTTATTGTTTTATTTGAAATATATTTTTTATCTACTTTACGCTTTTTAATTGATTCTATTAATGAATCATATATATCATTTACTAAAAGTAAACTATGATTTATATGACTTGACACATTTCTTCTAAAAAACACATTTTTATTTTTTTTTTTTGTCTTTTTTATTGGAGAATTTCCTTTAGAATTTGAATTTTTTTTCGGAAGAATAAAATTTACTTTTGAATTTTGAATTTCTATATTTTTTGTTTCATTTCTTGGAGAATTTGGAAGAGATTTTTCTCTATAATTTTTTATTTCTGATAATAAAGGAATTGATAATTTTATTGGAGTAAATAATTTTTTTTTTGTTTGGCTTATTTTTGAACAAGAAAATCCTATATTTCCTCCTTGATTATTATAAATCATTTATTTTTATTTTTTTTAATTAAATTTATTTAAATTTGGAAAAAATATTTTTTTTAATTTTTTTATATTTGATATATATATTATATTAAGTTTAGGTTATTTTAAATGAGCTTTTATAAATTATTTATATTCTTCTTTTTTCAAAACAAGAATTCATACTAATTATACTATAGTAATCAATTATTTTTTAAATATAAATATAAAAAATCATAAATTAAATAATCATGATTAATTAATTTCCGCTAAGGAAAACAATGATAAATTATTTATAATGTTATTATTCTTAACATAAATAAATTTTAAAAATTTGCAAAAGCTTTATCAACATCAAAATTTAATTCAGGTAAAGCATCTAAATATGAAAGATCATCTTTTTCAGGTAAATCATTTAAAACTTGTTTTTCATTATCATCATTAATATTAAAATTTAAAGTATTAGAATTTGGTTCGTAAAGTAAAAAATTATTTTGATAATAATCATCAATAATTTTTTCTTTATTATCATAATCAGAAAAAATATTATTATTATTAAATAATGTTAATTTAGAACTTGGTCTAGTAATATTAACATTATCATCAAAATTTAACTGTAAATTATTTTTAAAACATTGATCACTTTTATCATTAATATTATTATTAGAATTAATATTATTAAAAAGATTATTTTTTTGATTTAAAATCCTTTTTAAATGTCTTTTATAATGAATTTCCATATTTCCTTTTTCAGCAAAGCACTTATTACAGCCTTCAATTTTACATTGATAATTTTTTTCTCCTGTATGAGTTCTAATATGAGCTTTTAAAGTAGAAATTCTTCCAAATTTTTTATCACAAAAATGACAAGCAAATTTCCTTATTTTCATATGTTGTATTTCAATATGATCTTTTAAATGACCATTAGTTTTATAAGTTTTATTACAAAAATTACATTTAAAAGGTCTTTGTTCAGAATGAAATCTTTCATGAGTTTTTAAATTTCCTTTTTCATTAAAAGCTTTTCCACATTCTTTACAAATAAAAGGTTTATTTCCAGTATGAGTTCTATAATGAACTTGTAATCTGCTTTGAATTGAATATTTTTTGTTACAATTTGGATAAGGACAAATAAATGGTCTATTATTTTCATGTATTGTCATTATGTGATTACGTAAATTTCCTTGTGTAGAAAATGACTTTTCACATAATGTACAATAATTTTTTTGATTTGGCTTTGATGATATAAATACTGCACTTTGATAATCCATATTTGTACTTATTTCTAATTCTTGATGTTGCTTATTTTCCATTTGCATTTTTTTAAAATGATGTTTTTTTATTTTTTTAGTTGTTTTAAATATTAAATTTTATAGAGGTTATTATCTTCGTAGGATAAATAATTTTATTTGGTGTAAAGGGATATTTACTTTTTTTATTTTTTTTTTATTTGTATATTATTTTTTTAATTAATTATTTATTTTTATTTTGTTTTTTTTTTAGTCAGTTTTTTAAAAGGATTTTTAAAAGTTTTTTTTTTGGTTTTCATTTGTAAGATTTTTTAAAAAGAATTTTGAATTATTTTTTTTATTATTATTTTTATTTTCTTTAACTGCATCTTTCTATCTTATTCTATAATATTATTTAATTTTATTTAATTAAATAAATTTATGATTTCTTTTATTCTAATATTTATTTTTTATAATAATAATTTCTCTTCAAATTATCAATTACCAATAGAAAATCTTGATGATTATGAAGAAATAACAACAAATATTCAATCTGATTACATTATAACGAATTATGATTTATATAATAATATATTTTACGCAAATAATAATCAATATTCAATTTCAAATAATGGAACAATAACAAAAGAAAAAGACTTTAAAAGACCAGATGATTATTCATCATTTATATATGAATCTGAAAATAATGTAACTTTTTTTATTTGTACAGATAAATATTTAGCTCAATCTTCTAATAATTATAAATATAGTTATAATAGTAAAAATATTGCAAAAAAAACATCTGAAAAATGTAGTGTTACTTTATTTAATGAATCAAATGTATTTTATCCTATTATTTCTGGTATTAAGAAAACAGAATATTTTCTTTTTGGATGTGAAATAAAAATATATTTTATTAAATTAAATAATGAATTACAATTACAAAAATATTTTTATAAACCAGGAGGTCATTATTGTACTTCTTCAACTGAAGCAGAAATTTCAACTTGTGTTTCTTTATTTAATGGTAGTTATATTTTATGTGTTTATAAAAATAGTGAAACATTAGTTGGAGGAATTATAAATTCAAATTTTACTGATTTTGAACAATTATATTATATTCATGGAGATAATAATAATTTTAAAAATTTTTTTTTTTTTAATTTTAATGATACTGGAATTCTTATTTCAAGACTTAAAAATACAAATATGTTTTGTGTAACTCAAATTAAAATTAATACTGATAATTATTATTTAAAAAGGGAAAATGTTACAGAATTTGAAAGTGAATTAGATTTAAATAATATAGGAGTTGCACTTCATAAAGAAGGAATTTATATAAGTACAATATTAAATAAATTTATTTATCTTTATTGTATTAATTTAACTGATTTTTCTAAATATGAAATTAAAATTGCTAATAGTGAAACAATTAAACAAATTACTTTAATTAATTTTGAAGAAAATTACTTTGGAATTATTTTTTTGAAATTAACCACTAATATATACAATTTAACATATAGTATTTTTTCATATCCTGAAAAATTAAAATGTACTCCTCAAAATTTTACTTCTTATTCACAAGAACTCATTAATATAGATATAAGTGATATTTTCCCAAATTATACAAATGCTTTTTTAAGTGAAAACCCATTTAATTTAGTTGTTTTAGATAAAAATGTTTCAGGAAATACATTAGATCATGGAATATATAAAACTGAAATTTCATATTTATATAATAATAATAAAAATATATTCATTAATGATAATTTATGTTATTTTAATTATCAAATCTGTAATGAAGCTTGTGATACTTGTTATTCATTTAGTGATGATAATGATACTACTTTATGTATTAAATGTATTACAAATTATGCTCCTTTGGCTAATGATACTTCTCAATGTGAAAAGAATACTGATAATATTTCTTTATATTATTATTCTTCAGAAGATAATATATTTTATTGTTGTTTTAGTTCATGTTTATATTGTTCGAAAGAAGGAAATAAATTAGAAAATAATTGTGATGAATGTTTAAATGAAAATTATAGAAGATCTTATATGAAAAAAGGACAATGTATTTTATGTGATAATTTAAATAATTTATTTTATTATTCAAGTGAAGAAGGAACAATTTGTTTAGATATTTCTATAACAAAATGTCCTGATGATTATCCTTATTTAATAAAAGAGAATAATGAATGTATATCAAATTGTCCTCCATCATATCCAATTTTATTAAATAATGAGTGCATAAATGAATGTCCTTCTGAAGAAGGATTTGTTTATTCTTCTAATACATGTATTTGCATTTCAAAATATTTATATTATTATGATGTTGATAATAATAATAATTTAGTATGTATTATTAATAAAACTGAATGTCCTAATAATTATCCTATAAAAGAAAACAGAGAATGTAAAAAAAATGAAAATGGAAAAAATATAATATTTAATGGAGATATAATAAATGAATGTCCAGAAAATACAGAACAAATAGATAAAGGAGATTATTATTCTTGTTCATGTATAACTCCATATTATATATTGGATAATATAATATATTGTAGTATAAATAATTTATGTACAGAAAATTCAAATGGATATATATTACTGATAAAAGAAGAAAATTTATGTGTAAAAGAATGCAATACAAATTACCCAATTAATTTCAATAATTACTGTTTAAAAAAATGTCCAACAGGATATACAATATATAATAATAATTGTATAATTCTTTCTCATTTAGAAATAACAGAAGATACAATAATTGAAATATATGATTTATATACAATAACAAAAAGCAAAAATTACATAGCTCAAACATATGATTCAAGTGAACAAAGTACAAAAAATGCAAATTCCTATTATGAACATTTATCAACTATAGATTTTGGTGAATGTATTAATGTATTAAAAGAAAAGAATCATATTCAAGAAGATGAAAATTTAATTATTTTAAAAATAGATATTTATAGAGAAGATTCAGTAACTAATCAAGTTGAATATTCTGTAATGACTAAAAATGGTAAAAAATTAGATTTAAGTGTTTGTTCTGGTATTAATATTGAAATTGATAATTCAGTAAATTTAAATTCAGAAGAATTAAATTTAGATAAAGCTTTAGAAGCTTTTTCATATGGATATGATATATATAATGCAAATGATATTTTTTATAATGATATTTGTACTATCTTTACTAATAATGATGGAAGTGATGTTATTTTAGAAAATAGAAAAAGTGATTATTATGTAAATATTTCTTTTTGTGAAGATAATTGTGAATATATTGGATTTAATTTAACTACTTTAAGAGTAAAATGTTCCTGTGAAATTAAAACTGAAGTTTCTGAGGAAAAAAATACTTTTTCTTTTCAATCTTTAAGATCTGAATTTACTTCAATTATTAGTAATTCTAATATAAGAGTATTTACTTGTTATAAAAATGTTTTTAGTAATTTTATAATTAAAAATTATGCTTTTTGGTTTATTTTAGTTGGATTTATTGGAGAAATTGTATGTTTCATATTATATTATTTAACTGGATTTGACCCTTTATTTTTAAAAATTCAAAAGTCAAAAGATTTTTATGATTTAGATAAATTAATAGAAAATGATAATTTAATTCATGAATACATTAAACATAGAAGTAATTTATACCCTTCAAAATCATTTAATATTAAAAGTATTAGTAATAATAATTCTACTTCACGAATTAATGAACCTAATAATCCTCCTAAAAAAAAGCAAAGTGATTGTATTATTAATTCAAAAGATAATATTATTAATGATAATACTGAAACAAATTTAAATATTAATGAAAGAAAAACTAATAATATTCCACTTGAGAAAAAAATAAAAAAACAAAAAACATTAAAATATTATTTAGAAGAAAAATTTAATGGTAATAAAGAGCAAAATATAATAATTAATAATAATAATTTAAATTCAAGTTATGAAAAAATTGAGAACCCAAAATTAAATATAATTAAACAATATACTAAAAAGAAAAAAAAGAAAAAAACTTATGAAAGATATAAAACAGATTATAAATTAAATGGAAATAGAATAAAATTATATTCTGGTAATAAATTGAAAATATTGAAAGCATGTAATTTTGATAATTCAGATAAATCAAGTTTGAATTCAGAAAAAACAAATAAAGAAAAAATAAAAAATGAAAATAATAAAAATCATAAAAATGATGAGCAATTAAATTATTTAAAATATAAAGATGCTATTAATGATGATAAAAGAACTTTTATACAAATTTATTATGGTTTTTTAAAATATTCTCAATTAATAATTTTTTCTTTTATAACAGATTCAGATTATAATTTAAAATATATTAAAATAGTTTTATTTATTTTTAGTTTTATTGGTTATTTCTTTTTTAATACTTTATTTTTTTCTGATGAAACAATGACAAATATATATGAACACAAAGGAAAATATCAATTTATTTATTCACTTCCAAAAACTATTTTTTCAAGTATTTGTTGTATTTTAATAAATATGTTATTAAAATTTATTTCTTTATCAAATAAACAAATATCCACTTTAAAAAAAGAAAAAAATCCAATAAAAGAAAAAAAATTATTATTAGAAATAATAAGATGTTTAAAAATTAAATTAATTATTTTTTTTGTGTTAATTTTCCTATTTACTTCAATTTTCTGGTATTATGTTTGTTCTTTTTGTGCAGTTTATATTAATACTCAGAAACATTTATTGAAAGATACATTTATTAGTTTTACTGAAAGTATGGTTTATCCTTTTGCATATTGTTTAATCATAGCATGTTTAAGGTTTTTGGCTTTGAAATGTAAAATTAAATTTTTGTTTATTATCAGCAAAATATTTCAAAAATTATTTGTTCAATAAAAATAATAAAAAAATGATTTTATTGTAATTTAAAAATTGTAAATTTAATATTGTATATATTTTTAATTAAAAAACTTACTTTTAAAACATATTCTTTTTTTTTAAAATATTGAATATCTTCATAAGATATTTTAGTTAAAAAATTAAAATAATATAATATAATATAAGAAATATAATATAACTTGATATTTGGAAAACTACAAAAAGAACCAATCTCTATAATATATAATAATTTATATATTATTCTTTAAAAACAAGAACAAATATCCAAAAAATCTTTTTTTTCATTTCCTGCTTTGAAATTCATCATTATCAAAAGCTTGAGTTAATTTATTTTTCATTTCTTCAAGAAATATATTATCTTTAACAGAAATTTCAAAATGATTCATTTTAAATTCATCACAAATTTGACTAATTTTAGTGCTTATATTATTATTTAAATCACATTTATTTCCAATAAAAATAACATGACTTAAAGAAATATTACCAACATTATTTAATTCAGTTTTAAAATAATCTTCAAAAATTTTGATTCCAAAATCTATAGAATTTTCATTGTTCATATCATAAAAAATTAAACAATAATCAAGTTGTCTTTTTAATTCTTCTTTAATATTATTAATATCATTAATAATTGCAATATTTAAATGATAAGTTCTTTCACCATTAATAGCTTTACAAATAAATCTTTCATCTTCAGTAATATTCGTAGGAATATATTTATCATTAAAAGTATTATCTTTTAATTTATTAGAATAACATGTTTTTCCTACTTCTTTATCACCAACTATAATAATATTTACTGATGTTCTATTTAAAAATACTGATCTTCTTCCATGAGTTTTTTTTGCTATTTTACTTCTTAATTTTCCACTTAACATATTATCTCTCGTTGAATTACTTATATTTTGATTTTTATCTATTGAATATACTGTACTTTTATCAATTGATTCATTTCTTTTTGATTGATCATTATTTAAGAATAATTTTTTCCTATTTGACTCTTGTACTGTTTGCCTTTTTTTCAATTGGTTTTTTATATTGTTTTTATCTTTTTCTTCCTTTTCTTCCTTTTCTACTTCTGTGTTTACTTTTATTACTTTTTTATTATTTTCTATATCTTCTTTATTTTCACAAATACACATTTGGCTATTTCCCATTTAGATTATTAAATATATTATTAAATTTTAAAATAAAACTTTGAAAAAGTTTTGTATAATTTTGTATTTTTTATTTGGTTAAAAATTTTAAATAATATATTAAATAATGGAGTCAACATTCCCATGAAGAAGAAAATTGAAATAGATAAATTAAATATCTAAAGATATATATATATCAGAAAAATTAATATTATACCTTAATCAATATTTAAACAAATTTAAATATAAAGAAACTCAAATACAAGATTTAAAAATTAAATTACAGAAAATGGTCAAAAACATTAGATTTAAGAAAATAAGATAGAAATGAGAAGTAATAAATTATGGGAAAAATTGAAATTAAAAAACTTGAAAGTGTTTATGTTGGCTGCTAATATTATGTGTGCATATTCTTTAAATCAAGTAGAGATTTATTAAATAATAATTTGGAAAAAGAAAAAAAAATTAAAGTTAATGAAAATGATTTAGATTTTGTTAAAGATCATATAATTTCTTGTGAAGTTTATATACTAGAATTTATAATGAAAATTTTAAGAAAATATGATTTGAAAAAAAGAGAATATTTTAAAAGTTCTTTAATATTTATTTGTAAAAATACATTTAGTTTATTTTATTATTTTTGTTTTATATTTCATAGGAAAAAAATATTTGTTTTATTTTTTAATTTTTATCCAAATATTGAATTAGTTACTGCTTTAATAAAAGTATTATTATTATTACTAATATTATGATTAATATTATTGGTAACACTATTCATATTATTATTAATAATCTTAATATTATTATTATTATTATTATTATTTTTCTTAATCATTTTATCATAATTCCCATCAAAATATTTATTATAAGAATAATCATGTAAAGGAGTTAAAATAGGATTTCTTCTAAGAAAAGATTTACCTAAATTAGAATCAGAACTTCCTCTATTATAAGGATTAACATTTAAACTATTGTTTCTTCGTTTAATCATATTATTATAATTATAATCAAAATAACTAATTTCAGCATCATGAAAATTATCATAATAATTAGATTCATGTTTATAATATTTTACAGGATTTGAAATTTCATTTGTTCTTCCTTTCATAATATAATTTCCAATATTATATAATGAAGGTTGTGATTTTGAAACTGAAATATTTTCAAAAGTTTCAGTTGGACAATAATAATGATTTGAATTATTTAATACTAAATTTTTATTTTTTCCATGAATGTAATTAATATAATTTTGAGAATATTGATCAATTGCTTTTGATTGATTTTCAATATATTTTTTATAATAATTTACATTTTTATCATTTTCAAAAGAAAATGTTGGTTGTTCTTCTTTACATTTTTCTGGGTTATAATTATATATAACCTTTTTCCTGTGAAAAGAATTAGTCGGTTCATTTTTATATATATTTATTTTTCTATGATTATATCCTATTAAATCAAACATTGATTTTTCTGATTCATTTATTTTTTGTAATTTATTTTTTTGCTCTTCATTTCTTAAATTTACATCTCTATTATATAAATTCTATTTATTAATTTATATACTTACATTAGTTTTACTGTTTAAATCATTTTGATCATTATTTAAATAATTATATTTAATATTTCTTGAGTTAAATTCCATTCTTTTATTGATTTTTAATTATTATAAAAAAAATAAAAAAATTTAACTAAAAAAGAAAATAAAAATAAATAAAATAATGGGTTCAGTAACAACAAAAGAAGATTTAATGGGTAAATTAGATGATTTAGATAAAGAAGAAATAGAAATAAATAAAGAACTAAGAGAATTACAAATAAGATTAAATGAATTAGTTCCTCCTGAAGAAAGAATTGAAGTCAAAAAAAAATATTTTGAAGAAACTTATTCCAATAGAAAAAAAATAGGAGAACCAGATTATAATAATCCTAATCATGGTAAACTTATTAATGATAGAATTAAAATTAATCAAAGAACAAGAAAAAAGAAAAAAAAAGAAATTGAAGAAATTGATATTGAAGAAATTGAAGAAGAAGATGAAGATGAACGTGATTATCAAAGAAAAAAAACTCAAATGAAAATTAATGAAGAAGAAGATAGTTATAATAAAAATGAAAATAATATAAAATATAATGACTCTGAAGGAAGTGGAGAATATAATAAATAAAATAAAAAAAATTAAAAAATATATTTTATAAATTTTATTTTTTAATTATAAAAATTAAAAAAAACATAAATAAAAAATAATAACCTCAAAAAAAAAAAAATAATAAATAAATAAATAAATAATTATTCCTTTGTAATTTAATAATTGCTTGAAAAAAAAAAAATGTCTCAAATAAAAGAAAACAATGAGTGCTATAATAATAAAAGAGATAATAAGAAAATAGAAAAATCAAAAATGAAAATATCATCACCATTAGAAAACAAAATAAAAATAAAAAATATAGAAGAAATAGAAAATAAAAATAATGAAAGATTAAAAAAGAAAAAAAAAAATAATAATAATCAAAAAGATTTTGAATGTTCATTTGAAGATTGCGGAAAGCATTTTCATGATAAAGGCGCATTAAGAAAGCATAAATTAACACATGGAGATAAATTATTTACATGTAAAAATTGTGGAAAAAAATTTTTAGATAATTCAAAATTAAAAAGACATTCATTAGTTCATACAGGAGAAAAACCATATAGATGTGATATATGTCAAAAAAGATTTTCATTAGATTTTAATTTAAGAACTCATTTAAGAATTCATACTGGAGAAAAACCTTATGCTTGTATATTTCCTGGTTGCTTTAAAAGATTTAGCCAAAGTTCTAATTTATCGGCTCATGAAAAAACACATGAAATTAATAAAAATAATAATAATATTGTATTTCAACAAAATTATCAAATTCAACAAAGACCTATTTTTAAAGTTAATCCTTTAAAATTGCTTTTAAATAATAATTTTTATGGTACATTTACTATTAATAATTTAGTTGAAATTAATCGACTTTATGAATTAATGAAAGAAGGATTAGTATTACAAATGGGAGAAAATAATAATTGTGGAAATTATTATTATGGAAATAATAATTATAATGAAGGAAATAATAGTAAATATAAAAATAATTATATAGATGATTTTAGTTTTAGTAATAATGGGAATTTTAATAATAATATAAATAATAATAATAATAATGGGAATAATAGTAAAGTTAAAGAAAATAAAAAAATTTGCTTTAGTATTAAAAGTGATAATAATAATAATGGGAAAAATATTTTTAATAATAAAGGAAAATTATTCGTTACTTCTAAAGAAGTTGTTGGGAAAAAAATTTTTGAAATAAAAAAAATTGATTATGATAATACTAACATAAGTAATAATAATAATAAAAATTATGATAATAATAATTATAAAGGGAATCTTTATCAAGGGTATAATATTAGTAATAATATAATAAACACCAATTATGATTATTATATTAATAATAATTCACAACATGAATATTATGACTTAAATCATGGAGTTATGTTACATAATCAAAATTATATAAATGAAGAACAGAATCAAAATATGAATCAAAGTATAAATATTCAAAATATGAATACTAATGAAGAAGCTGTTGAAATGGAAGAAAATAATTATTTTGAAAAGTTTATATAATTATGATTGATTAAATGTTATAAAATATAATTTTTGTTATTCATAATTATTTTTTTATTCCTAAAATAAAACTTAATTTTTAAAAGCATAATTTTTTATAATTAAAATTCATTAATTGAAAATAGAATAAATTATTTATTATTATTATTAAAAGAAATATAAAATAAAATAAAAACATTTTCTAAAAACAACAAATTAATCTATAAATAAATTATTTATTAACTAAATATTTACTATAATATCATTCATTATATATTTACCAAAAAGAATATTTTACATCAAAAAAAATCGACAATTTTAATTTATAAAATATGACTTTATTTTCCATTTAATTCTTTATTTAATTGAAAATTATTTTTTTATTTTTTGGAATTTGTAAATTATGAGAATTAGAAACCGAAGAATCTTCATAATAATTTTCTCTAATAGTTTTAATTCCACTATAATTTAATTTAAATTCTCCTCCTCTTCCAGTAATATATTCATCTTCTTGTTCATTCATATTAACTTTTAATTGATTTCCACTAAAATTTAATTTTAATTTATCTGATAATTGTCTTTTTTTATAATCTAAATTTTCCAATTTTATTACATTATTTTGATTAGAACAATATTTTTTTATAAAAAATTGATGTTTAAATATTTCCATTGAAATAGTATTATTTAAATTAATTAAATAATTTAAAATATATCTTTGTTTTATATTTGATTCATGTAGATTATTATTTATTTTATTTTGAATATTTAATAATTCTGATAATTTTATATTTAAAGGTTCTAATTTATTAAAGGAAATTTCGAAGCATTTTAAATTTTCTTCAATTTTATTTATTACATCTTTTAAAATATCATCAACTTGAATAGTATAAGATTCATCAATTTTATCAAAATCCATAAAATTTTTAATATTATTACTTAAAAATAATAATAATATAGAAATATGTTTAACAGCTTCAATTCTTTGAATTTTATTTTCACTTTCTTTTTCTCTTATTATTAAGAATTTTCTTATATTTAATAAATCTCTTATAACTTTCATACTTTTTAAAATTTGATTTTCATTTGAATTTAATCTTTTCATTTTTAAAAAAATTTTTTTTTCAGATTGTGTTAAAGTTAAATAACTCATTAAAGTAACAAAAAATTTACTAATAAGAATATAACCTACAATAGTAATTAATATTGAAATTCCTCTTCCAAAAAAAGTTTTTGGATAAATATCTCCATAAGCAATTCCATAAGAAATCATAATAACAGCCCAAAAAGTGTCTAAATAAGAATCAAAATAAAATTCTTTATTTGATTTAAGTGATAAATTTTTATTATATGTTAAATACTCTGCTGTTCTTAATATAATTGAAAAAAAAAATATTGATGTTAATATTAATATTATTAAATATCCAAATGAATGTTCTTTTAATCTACATTTTAATACAAATAAATGACCAGTTTTAGAAGATAATGTTCTAGCAATATTTTTTGCTATTGAATTATTCCACTTACTATAATAACTAGAATATTTAAAAAAAAAAATAAATTTAAAAAAGGATAAAGAAAAAAAAAGATTAGATAAATTTATCATATATATCATATTTCCAACTTCTGATATATAAATAGGATTTATAAAAGGAGGAAAAAAAATTCCTATAAATATAAAATCAAATATTCTTCCATTAAGAGGAAAATATGAATCTCCGATTAATTGAATATATAATTCTCTTTTAATTAATATAATTTCACATAAAATAACATTAATTAAATTAAATATTCTTAAAGTATTTTCTAATTTAGAGCATTGTCTATTTTTTACTTTTTCAATTCTAATTTCAATTAATAAATTTTCTTCTTCTATTATTTTATCAGTTAATTTTCTTGACTTATAATAAACAATAATTTCAAATAATAAAAATAAGAAAATTAAAGATATTATTATTCTATGAATTATTTTAATTTTATTTTCAATTTTTCCTTTTTTTGTTCTTTTATCAAATTCTGAAAAAATTTCATTTAAAAAAATTGGATTTAATGGTTTGTTTTTATTGTTTTCTTCTATATTTATATCATTTATTGAAGTTGGAATACAAAGAAGAGTTTTTCTTTTAGTTTTTTTAGTATAATCAATTAAATAATTAAAGTCTTGGTTTATTTCTGGTGGAGATTTTAGTGAAGAATTCTTTTTTTTATATTGTTCTTTTCTATAAAAATTTCCAAAGATACTTGTTTTATTTTTATTATAAAATAATTTTGAGGAAATATTAAAATTTTCTAAAGAAGATTCATTCTTATCTGATCTATCTAATAAATTTTCTGTTGAATTGTGATATTTTGTTATTGTTTTTATTATTGAAGTATTATTACAATTTTTATCTTTCATTTCCATCAAATTTTTTTTGTTTGTTTTTTAAAATTAATGTTTTTTTTGTTTTAATTTTTTTGACTATTCAAATAACTAATTTATATTTTTTCTATTTTTTTATAATTAATAAATTATAAAAAAGAAAAAAGTATTTATGGATGTCATTTAATAAAATAGAAATATTTTTAAAAGAAATAAAAAGAAAAAGTTAATTTTGGGGATTGGGGATTGGGGATTGGG